>JARFOC010000662.1:1024353-1050695 GCA_031763485.1 Osmoderma eremita | reverse complement strand
TTCCGTTTTTTTTTGGCCCGCCAAAAAGTTCGGTAATATTAAATTGGCCCGCCTAAGAAAAACTTTGGGAACCCCTGCCTTAGACGATGCCTGTTTGGATAGCGCTGCGAATAAAGTTTTGCAGTTCGATAAGTATTATCAAAATAAACTCGAAGCATATCTAAACGCTGTTCGTTCATTTTAGAAAAAAAAATCAACTTGACAGATCGCGAAACATTTGTTTCCAACGCTAGTGGTATTTTTACACACGACTAAATAATTATTTTCTTAATTTTTTTTTGAACTTTTTCTTATGTAAAGATATACTTGTAATACATTGTTGTTTTCAGAAAAAAATTCTCCATTGGAATAATAAACAAGTACAATCCAAAAAAATATATATATTGCCCCAAAACCTTAAAACGCTCAACGGCTGCAAATAATTTTATCAGACATTTTATAGCCTACATTCAGCCATTTAATTTTCCATTTCAATTACTAAAATCGGCCTATAAATAAATGCGCTTCGGTATACGTAGTAGAAGTCAAAAACCTAAAACCGCCGAACAATACTAAGGACATATGCACTTCTCACACAATAAGTTCCCAAAGTTATATAATTCTGCTGTAAATCGTTTTTTTTTCCTTTGTAAACAATTTTCGTTTATTGGTGTAAACAAATCATTTCTCGTTTGAATATCCTAACGTCCTTTACGCCTTTTCCTGTTTCCGGTATCCGGGTGGTATTCAAACTGCAACATCCCAGGCAACCACGGCCCCTTACTCCATTCTAATAGATTCTACAACCTACGGCGGCACGTACTAGCAATAGTTAAAACGATGTACGAACGATGCGTCGTCTCCTTCTTTCTAGACAATGATCAGCTTCCACTGCTAATAACCGGGCGAGCGGTTTGCGCCTCTAAGCAGGCGCTAAACTGAGCGGGGAAGAAAAGGGACGGACCGTAAAAGATTAGGCGCAAAAGATGCCGATCGAATTCGGAGCCGTCCGTCCGCTGCTACGGTATTCTCCATAACCGGAAACGTTCCCGTGGGCATCCGGTTTTTACAATATTTGCTTGTTTAGGTCGGTTGTCTGTTTCGTTTGAGGATTACGAAAAGATGTTTCACGGAATTTTAGAGAATACAACACCACCGCTTGATTTGCCGTTCTTTTATTTGCAAATGTGTGCCTACGAAATTTTTACCAAAACCGGAAAATGTTATTTTGGTGTTAAAAGAGGTTATATTTTATATAATTGTTGTATTGCAAAGTGAAACTAAACGAAGGAAAAATCCCATTAACAGATTAGATTCCAATAAAAATTGACCCAGAATCCAGTAATAATAATAATAATAAGTAATAATTTTCATTCAATAGACGTAATACGTATTTATCGGTCGATGTGTTTTTGAACGTCCATTACAGCGAAACAAACCGCATTCACGTATCCCATACCGTTTTCGCATTATAAGCGAAAAACATATCAGGGGCCGCAGCTTTTGTGATTAACCGCCTCACCCCGGTCAGAAGCGGTCAAAATTTCCTAGGCCCCCTAAAATGCATCTTTGCTTCCCAGCGTCGAAAAACTAATATGTTAAGTAATGATCGACGTGTTTTTGAACGTAGATTACAACGATTCAAACCGCGCCGGCGTATCTTTTATCATTCTCGAGTTATACGCGAAAAACATTTCCGGGCCTTCAGCATTTGCCTTTGACCGCCTCACCCCGTTCAAAGCCGGTCAAAGTTTCTAGACTCCCCTAAAATGCAAATTTGCTTCTTAGCTTCGGAAAACTAATATGTTATGCATCAATCGATGCGTTTTTGAACGTGGATTACTGTGATTCGAACCGCGTTGACGTATCTTTTATCTTTCTCGAGTTATTAGCTAAAACATTTCCGGGGATGTAACTTTTGCCTTTGACGGACTTACCCCGATCGGAGCCGGTCAAAGTTTCTAAGCTCCCTTAAAATGCAACTCTGTTTCCCAGCGTCGGAAAACCAGTATGTTATACACTAGGGCTCCCGTACCGGGTATGTATATGAAATATGAAACAAAATTACAATATAAAAGAACGCCCATATATAATATTTATTTAAAATCACTATGAAATAATTATTCTTATGTCGTTACACAAATAAATTTTACTTAAATAATGAGTATTAGTGCATACACAAGAAAATGTACTGTAAATGAAAATAGAACTGATAACAAATATCTTAATAATTATTAGCTGGGATGAACTAAGAACAAAACGTTTGGTTATTTGAAGCTATATCTTTTCTTTGGCAGTTGATTATTTGCTTGGTTGGGAAGAAAACCATGTGGACGGATGATCATTATTTAGTTTTGTCGACTTTTTGAAAGAAGATTGTTGTTTTATATAATTTTTTTAATCTTAAAATTATCATATTTTTGTCTTCATATAAAAATAAAAATATTTTAACAACGTTTATTACTAGCTCAGTATATCATATCATACAAGAAATAGTTTGCATATGATGTACTAAATTGGAATTGCTCAGGCCACAAAGATGCTGGTTTTGAAGTTCACGGAAATTTCCTATTTTTGATTGTTGAAAATAATTTATGTGCTGCATTTTGATTTTAATCTCACCCTGCAAACGACAAGAAAGGACATGTACTGCAATTTTTAAGCCATGTTTATGTAGAAATAACAAGTAAAAAAACTAATATGTTACTGTTATTACTATAACGGTGAGTTTTCAATGAGTTATCTCCATCAACTATATGAGATTATGCTCTTAAAATCATTAATTGACAAGTTAATTCCCTAAAATGGGGCGTTTTAGAAATTGACGGTACTTAATGTTAAAAGTTTTAATTTTATATATCTTTAACGTATGTTTAATTGGAACAGGTTGTTCCTCGAGCTAATAATTATGTTTTAAGAGGGTAACTGAAACACTTACTTGAATCGTGTTGACGCGACCTTAAAAATAGATACAGCAATTAAAGAAAATTAAAGGGTTCAAGCTATTATTAGAAAGAATTAGTCTCAATTAGCGATGACGTTACCACATAAATATATATAATTTGACATCCAGAAATATACTTAATTGTGTAAGCAGAAACAAATAAAGTTAAAAGCACAATTACCTCGTACCTCAAATACTCTTTTCGACACTTAATAACACACCTTAGCTACATGAAAGAAACGCAAAAATAAGGAAAAGTACAATTTTAATATTGTCAATTGTTTTTATTACTAAACTATACAAATTAACTATCATATTCACTAAAATGACACGCACTACACCGCATACGGTTGTTTATCATTCTCGAACTCGTGGTACTTCTTATATGTCTCTACGTGAGTGAAGTCTTTTATATCTTCCAATCGTCCACGATCCGGAGCTTGTTTGTAATCGTATGCACTCTCATATTTTCCATACACGTCGTTCACCGCCTCTACGTCGTCCCTAAATTTCCCGGCGACCACCTTTCTCTGCGTCAGGGGATCCGTTATATCTCCCAAGGGAAGTACGACTTCCTTGACATTGTGCGTTATCAATCTGGTCATTCTTTTCGGGAGCACTTCCAGCAGTGCGATGTCACCGGTCTTGCAACTCTTGTTCGGATCGTGGGCGTAGATGAAGTTGTCTTTCCGGAAGTACTAGAAAAGAAATTGTATCGTTTCAAATAGCAGTAATAGGGAAGAAATGCGAAAATTTACCATTAACAGGTTCTTATCCAACTCCAAGCGTTTTATCCTGAAGCGGGATGTGCCCTTCTTCACGCAAGGAACACATTCCCCTAGGAGCATTGCGGTTCTGGCCACTGGGGTTAAACTCATTTTAATTTTTAATTTGTTTTGATTTTAAGTAAAAGTTGACTAATAAGAATTCGTTTTGTTAATAAGTTTGGTTATATTATTTTTGACAATATATAGCACTGTCGGTAATCAAGTTTCCTGCATTATTTAAGTTATTATTCATAATATTCATCACAAAAATGTTATTTAATACATTTGCTTTAATTAGATTTAAAATAGATCAACTATTATGTGTCAATTTCTTTAAATGATAACGAAATATAGTTTTCTTATTAGCTCGGCCATCTACCTGGTGATGTAACAAACATTTAAAGTTGGTGAGAGTGAATATAAGAGAACTGCTTTGGTATCAAAAACAAGGTCAGAAAAGCATAATTAAACAAATAGGAAGCTCATTGTATTGAAAGGAAGAAAATCTTCCCTAGTTTATTTCTTTTAATTTTAACAACTTCGGTTATGCTTCCATAATGCTTCTATCATTAAGCGACCAGACATTTTTTGCAAGTAAATACTTTTTTCACTAGATGTCGCGGCAGTATTTTATTGACATTTCATGATTTCTAATACTGTATTACCTCAGTTTTTGTGTTTATCAAAAAACATAATTCTTACGTTCGATAATCTTTCTATTTTAATAGTTCAGACGTTTTAGGGCAGCTGACATAACACTTCTTGAAGACATTTTTCGTTAGTAGTAACATTAACGAACAGATGGCGCAAATCAACAAATATTCCAAGTATAGTCTATTTTCGATACATCGGCATCTATCTACAATAAAGTGAAGTTTTTACATTTGCGGAAGTCACCTACATAACTTTATTTTTTACAAATAAAAAAGTTGTTTTTAAAACGTTGCCATAAAACCTTATTTGAGTCGTACTTTGGTAGTATAATTGTTTAGTCGTCAGTTGATTTATATATGTATATTGTGAATGCGGTCAAGAATAGACCAAATGCAGGATTTGCCCACATGCCTGCAGTTCCAAAGATTTTTGGCTTACGCTTATGAAAGAAAATGCGCTCCATGTTTGCGCAGACAAAGCAACTATATGCTACCTTGTCTGTGATGTTTGTAACCCGACACTGAGCTGAAATAATTGAAATATTCTTAGCTCGATACGATACCGAAAGAAGGCGCTACGTGTGAGACCGTGTAAGTGCGGATACTCGCTGATAGATGTCGCAATAGCGTAAACTTGGTGAAGTGCAGATGTTGGTTGATAGATGCCACCCCAAAATTTCACTGATTTTTATTTATTTATTAGCGTCTATATTGGTGTTTTAACCAAAAATAATTTATATTTGGCGTTTCTAATTTACATGAATGCATAATACAAAAACCATTTCTCTTGAATTTGTTTCAACTCCAATTTTAGTTATTTTTAACTGTGAGCATACAATTTATATATGTCTATTTTGTATTAATTCAGTAGTTAAATGGCAGAGAGGCCTATTTGCATTTTAAAAACAAAACAGATAGTTCCTTTTGCCATTTAACTACGGAATTCATAATACATCTTGGAGTTGTAAATAAAGGGTTTTCTTTTATACATGGCCACCTCCGGCCGGGATATTTCTGGAAGCCCACAAATAAAAGACCAGTATTTTTTTTTAATATTTTGCTATACCAGTAGTAGTAGAAGTTACAGGGTCACACATACATATTCATACACTTATTTTTTCGTTTTTGTCGACAAACATTTTTCTCTTCACGTGTCATACTGAATTATCATCACTTTCAGCATGTATGTTTTTTTTACAGTGTTTCCTTACAACGTTTAAATTTACGAATCTTTTTTTACACACAACTCCTCGTCTCCTATGTATAAAGCCACGGAATTTTAAATTATTTTTTCCCTTTTTTACAATAATTTAATTCTATACATGATATAATAATATATTACAAATAATTTAATTAATTTAGTTTTTTTTGGTTATCTTCGTAAAGTTATAATTTTCGATAATGCCTTGAAGATTCACAGATAGTTTAATCTAATTTTTTTTCTTTTGTAATTATTTTTGCAATTTATTTTTTTTTTACGTGGGTCGTCCAATTTTCTTTTCGTTTTATAGAAATATATAATAATATATCGGATATCTCCCTTTTGAGCCTAGCAATATAGTGTACAATTTTTTTATCGAATTTTCTTTAAATCTAGGCATTTTTATATTACATTATTAATTTACACTTTTCTTTTAGTTCGTGAAGGATACAATTTGTACAATAATGGAAAAGAACACATCCTGATTTACGAATAACGTGAAAATGGTGGTGGTAGTTTGAAAAAAAAATGCAATATTTGAGGTAAATTCAAATAACTAAAATTAAAAAAAATCTGTTTCCCATTTTTACGTATTTTACATTTCATAGAATCAATCATACCATCAACATCCATACGAGACACATTACGAAATGTTTGTAATAATATTTGTATGCCTCCACAGAAAAATAATAGTGAAAACAAAAAATCAAAAATAATATAAAACCAGTATTAGGAACTTATAAAAGGAATCGGTTAAATAAAACAGTAAAGAAGAGACATTAATATAGGAAAAAAAATATTAAAATTAATATTAACTAAATAAAAAATAAAAGCATATTTTATCGAAAAATGGCAGTCATCAAATCAAAAATTAAAAAAAAAAATGGCATGTCCTCTTTTTAAACATATATATATATCTATATAAAACAGTTACAATATTAATTAACTAAAAAATATATTAAAATAAATGTTATTTCAATATAGTGTCAATAAAAAATAAAAATAAATTCTCTAAAGAATTTATGCCCTATTTTTCACTGACACTGTATATAAACCTAAACAGGCATGGTTTGAAAATCACCCTGTATAATATATATTCGTTACTTTATAATATATAGGGGGCCTAAACCCTAGGTTTGTACATCTTTCTCTTTCTTACAACGTATATTTGCCTTATTTAATTTTATTTTTAGTTGGAGGATGTTCAAACCATTTTTACAGCTTGATTTTTTGTTTTATACACAATTTGACGTAAGCTATTTTTAAGTCGAAAAAAAAAAGGTTAAACCTATTTTCATTCGCTTGGCATTATTAGATAACACGTATACAAAAAATTATATCGAGCATGGGAATATATATAAATAAATAATTTGATTTATCTTATCGTTTAAAAAGAATCTATTAATCCTAATAATAATTATAATATAAAATAATATTATTGTTATTTTATAACAAATACAAATAAACTATTTCAAATATTACACAGAAGTTAAACATATATTTAGAACGTGTATTACCTTAAGATTTAACTAATTTATTTATTATATAAGATTGTATGTATCAGAGATGAAACTGTAGCTGACGTTTTATACTAAATTAAATATTAAATAAAAAAAAAATAAGTGTTTGTGTTAGTAAGAAGTGGGGAATCATTTTTATTCATAGAAAAAAATATAGAAAAAATCTGGGCGATTTTACGAAAAATTTGTAGTTACAAAATTACCTATTATTATAACTTTACATTAGAGGGGGTGGGGGGACCATCGATCTGAATATGAAATGCCTCATTCATTCATCGATTCCGCTTCATCATGTATAGCATTCACAAAAAATTGACTTCTTACCTTAAATTAATTTTTTTTGATCTCTCAGTTGTAAAGCTTTAAAATTCATTCTGGAAAAAATTCTAATATTCTAATAGTAATTATTACTTTTATATGTATATATGTGTGTGGTACTGTACTTCAATAATAAATTAATTGTAGAAACCGTTCGTTTTTGTAATGCAAAAAAGTTAGTTGATAATCGAGAATAAATTCAGTGCACCCCTGTTTTTTCTTGTTTATTATACATGTATATTCGAGGGAAAAACTGACTTGCCAATTGCTGCGTGGATATTTTGTATTTTTATAATTTAGAATTAATTAAAATAAAATTTTAATTTTTGACTAAATCCCACAGAACTATTGTAGTGAAATATATGAAAAATTATTTTGAAAATAATTCTGTGGAGAAATTTTAGCTCTGTTCCAATTAGCAAGTTGCCTGTTGGAACAGAGCTTTTATTTAGCATAAAAAGTGAAAATCGTTCTTTTCTCATTTAATTTTATCCTTGTTACTAGTAAAGTATCCGTTGCAGCAATTTTAGTGTTAAACAACTTTATTTATCCAATTAATAATAATCACTATAATTATTTAACTGTAAAAACTGAACGAGACTAAAAAAAAAACTATATTGGATAACATTGCGTTTGAAATCACACACATCCAATAAAAATTCGGATAATGTGTGTAGGTAGCATCGTTTTTAACTTACTATTATCAAATATTATATAAATATGTACACGGCCAACGGTTAGTTCCAAAAGTTAAGCACAGATGTCGCCAATAGTCGTTTTTACTATTGGGGACATCTATATTTTACTTTTGAAACTAACCCGCTGATATTATTATATATATTTATATAATATTTGCTATGATTAACAACATATTTTATTAATACAGAAACGGGGCATACGATACGTTGTTTCTGTGTACCCTCAACATATTTTTCTTATTTATTTAAATGCAACAATCTTACTATATATGTATCATTAACAAATAACGGAAAAATCGGAATCGAACATTATTAATAATACTATGGCAATCAACGGAGAAAAGTGCTTAAAATATATAATATAACAAGATACACGATTACATCGTGAAATTCCCTCGAAATAACTAAAACAGGGGTGCCAATTTCGTCAATTAAAAGTCGACGATAGAATTTCTTTAGAAATTCTCGCGTTTAGAATTTACCGGAAAAAACGCAACACAATCAACGGAGTTCTTCATATGTTAGGTTAGAAATTCATTGATTTTCGGAATATTAAGATACAACTAACATTGAAACCTATCATTTATCGCTGCAATAATACATTATCATCAATAATTGCAATAATAATAATCATCATCATTAAATATTTTAACTACACGGTTATATTTTTCTAATAAAAAAAAGATCCTGGTTTTATCATGCTGTATATATGATATAAATGTGGTTTGGATTTTTTAAATATTTATTTTGCCGAAAAGAATTTATTTTGATCGCTAAAAGTTATCGGTATTGGTATATGTAAGGCCAAAAAAGTTTCTTTTTTGTTTCCCAAAAGTGACGTACGATTTTTTAACATTATTTTTTTTTTGTTTGGGGGTAGTTCAATGGTTATTTTATTATTTAATATGTGTCTGTAGTTGTATCTAGTGTACTTTGTGTGACGGGGTGTTGCCAAATTTCCCTTTTTTTCGATCATTTCGTTTGATAAACAGACATGTCTCAAAAATATGTCAAAATTCAATTTTCATTTTCTATATTTTTAGTATTCGAATATTTACCATCGTGGAATGCCTGCTTGTGTGTGATTTGAAAGTTATTTATTTTCTTTTTTGACAGCCGGAGATTGTTTATCGGATGTGTTTAAATGTATTCAGTGTAAAAGATGTGTGTATGTGTTTTGTGTTAATGTCTTTAGGGTCGTTTGGAGTCAAAATGTCCGATCTGCAGATTTTATTTGGCACGAAAAACGTCAAAATCGTTTAAATGTTAAATTTTACGTCAAATCTGTCAAGTTTGTCAAAAATTTAAAGCAAATTTTTGTATGAATTACATCAAATTTTAATCTTAAATGTATTAAAAGATAAATAAACATTGCGTCAAGTATGTCAAACGTCATGTGTACATTCGTCAAATCTTGTCAAATATGTCAAACCACCATTTTGTGTTTTCTTTGTCAATCATATATCATATATCATTTATCATATGTAATAATAAAAACATTTTATTGTTCAAGTTTCAGTCGAAAAACAAATACGATCTTTGTATCAAATATGTCAAATCTGCTAAATTAAAAAAAAATACTTTTTATCGAATTTGTCGAAAAACACATTTTAGTATTAAATGTATTCAAAAGAAAAAAATATCAAATATATCAAACAGAATTTTTAAGTCAAATCTGTGAAATCTGTCAAATTTCAAATTTTATTCGTCAAATGTCATTTGTGGTATCTAGTAATGTCAAACATCGTCTGATTGTCAAACGTTATGTTTACGTCAAAATGTCATTTTGTGTTTTCTCTGTAAATTGTATATGTAATGTAATGTATTGTATGAATGTGTGTAAAATGTGAACAATCGAATGAAATATATTTATTTTATTGTAAAAACGCAAAATAATCGCTTCGATGAGATTAGATTGGGACCGTTTGTTTCCATTCGGGTGTTGAAGGGAACTTCGCGTCCCAATCTTCGCGCCACCTAACGACAAAAATACGAACCGAGGTATGGTTAACCGGAATTTTTGTTTAGTACACTCCCACTCCGTCAGATGACGGTCGGTAGGGTACGTTTGGGCTATTGTTCGTTTTAACTAAAGGTTAAGTTACGTGTATCCGGAGTGCTCCAATTATGGAAGGTTTTTTTTCTGCATTTTCTTCCTGATAATTTAACATTAAAATACGATTATTAAATTGGATATTATCTGAACGCACACGACATATTTATACTACTACGATCCATTACGTTATAATATCTAAAATCCCTATTGTTGAATACATCGACTAAATATATATTTAAATACATTTACATATACGGGGTTCGAAGGATAGGTGCTGGAACTGATCTGCGAGGGTCGTACTGTAGTTATGATTGGTGTTAATGCTTTGAAAAGGATAAAGGGGATACAATTAATTGTAACTAGTGTAAATGCATGCATATACGGCGTAGCTATTGACTAAAAGTGAATACGTTATTGCGGGGTCGTGTGGGAAGTTGTGTGCTGTCAAACTACACATTTCTACGCTGTTGTAATACATGTAAATTTTTTTTTGGGTCCATTTATTATAGAAATGGAACACTCCGGATAGCAAACGCATTTCGAAAAACCGAAACTGAAAATTCTAAAATCAAAAATCGGTGAAAATCGTAAAATTTCGGACGACCTGTACGCCAATGGATATACGGGGATTAATATCTAAATTCTAAAATACACATACATTAACGGGATGACGTATCGATCGTCCGCAGTTTGTTTCTTATCATTATGACAATAAGATACAATTATTTATTGTGTTTAGTGGGCTATTGCAAAAAAAATTTCGATGCCTTTTTCGCATAGTAATTTTACAATAAATATTTCAAGGTCAATTCGGGCATTCTTGACTTGCGTATATTTATGTAAAATATACTTTTTCGGTTTTTTTTTTGATATTTGATACTGAAGGGGGTTTATTATATACTGGTGTATGTAACTGTGTGTTAAATGACCGTCTTTGGAAGAAAGACGGGGCGGAAAATTAGAAAATTAATTGTGTGGTGGGTACGACGAGCCCCCGAGCCCCCCCGAGAAAAAGGGGGCGCTTTGATGGGGACGGAGGCACCCACAGGGCTGTAACTAAAAGTTTGAATTCATTCACGTGACTTTGAAGCAATGACGAATCTGATTTTAGATTCGTAAGCTTCAAAACAAAGGTTGTCACGCCATGACTGGGCTATTGCAGTATTTTTTTTTGTTTATTTTATAATAATATTGTATTGTAATATGTTTAATATTATATTGTGGGCAAACTAAAATGTTGAAGCACTTAGTGCAACCGGGCTATTTCATTTGTTTTGTATTTCATGTATTTTACAAGTCATATTTGCTGTCAATATTCGGGGATTCACGTGTTTGAGTCACAATCGGGACAGAAAATGGTTATTTATACCATGTTATTCTGTGTTTCATTTATTTTTACATACTTGTAATAAAATAGTATGTAGTAGCATATCAGTCACTTTTTAGGGAAATTGGCTGAAATCACGTCCCCCTTTTCGTCCAAAATTGGAAACCCCCTAAACAGGAGGCCTATTCGGGGCCCATAATTATCAAACCTGTATTATCATTATTTATTTTTAGTAAACTATTGCTTCTCTATGGCTATTGTAGTAATTATGGAAAAACTATATCGGGGTAGGGGGGCACACGCCCCCTCTATATCCATACAATAAATTATAAATTCGTATTTTTTATTTTCGTCTGTAATAAAAATTTATATTTATTATATGTAACAAAGGGGGCCCGTTCCCCCGTGTCCCGTTTTGTGTGAGTTCTGCAGAAACAGTGTTTAATCAAATTATTATTGTATGCATGTATTTTTATACACAGCTATGTACAATGGGTTTTTGTTTCGAAATCAAAATTGTATGTACATAAAAATTTCTTTTTTTTGAGGAAAAAACCACATTATTTTTAAATTTTTTCGCCTAGGAAATTTTGGGAAAATTTCAAATTTGTTTTCTTTCAAGTAGTACTAATCAGAATTGTTTGAAAAATAAAATCAAAAACCAACGTGAATTTGGGGAAGATTTTGTCCTTGACAACAAGGAGTTGTTTTTTCTCAATCGATTAATTAGTTATTTCGTTTGTTTCTTTCTGTGTATATAAAAAATATATTATTATTAATTATTAAAAAGTATTTTGCGTATTTGCGTCACTATTTTAAAATCTTTGTACAAGTCTTCAAATCACACATGATGGCCATTTATACCTAAATAATAAGTAATAGTTATCAATAATTAAAAAAAAAATTGAAAGATAAAATTATATAACGCAATAATATTAATATTAAACGAAATAAAGTAAAAAAAAGCATTTGCTTAAAATACCGTAATCTTTTTCACTCTCTATGATAACTAACCATCCCTTTAATTATTTAATTATTTTTTTTAATAATCACAGATAAAAATTGCAACAAATTACTAAAATATTACATTTTCATTTTTCTTACGAAAGAAAAAATTAAATTTATTTATTTTATTTATTGCTTTATATACAGGGAGTGCCAGAGTTTTTTCGTCATTCATTTAGTGATTAGTCCGAAAAAACTAGAAAATTTTGTTGAAAAAGCTGGTGAATCACTGATATTTTTTTAAAATAATTTTAATAATTTTTTTAAAACGTATCTATCCCCGAAGTTAATAAATTCTATTTTTACGAAATGAATTACCATTGATTACCCTGAAATAAAAAAAAAATTGAAAAAAATTTTATTAAAATTTTTTTATATGTACTGTACCCCCCCCCCCCCAAATTGATTCTGAAAGAAAACCAATTTTTAAATACTTATTATCGAACAATTTTTATCCATCTATCACAAGTATTTTTCAACGAATTTTCCCATCTTTTTCTAAGCCAAAAATCATTAAGAAAATCCTTGCTGCAACACCCCCTGTATATCTTTACAGGAATACCGGCCGTTCCTCTGTTATTAAATAATTTTTTGTTTCAAAAAATTAAAATTATACACAATAAATAAATAATTAATAATTACAATTATAAAATCTTTTCTTTCAGTTTTAAACGATAAACAAAAAATCACAGAAATTTTCGACTCTCGATAAATTTGAACTTGGAATTTTTATTTTATTTTTTTACCCTAATTTAATCAAGTAAACCACAGGGTGGTGTGCCCCCCACTATTAATTGCATTATTTAAAGTCGTATAGTTTTTATAAAATAAATAAACACCCTTTTGGATTTTAATTATTTTATGAAATATTTTTAATGAGTTTAAAGCAATTTATTTTTTAATACAGCCGATTGAATTTTTTTCGATTTACAGATTTTTTTTTCAAAATTCTATAGATATCTTTAAATAAAGTTCGTAGTGGGGGGACGCTGTGTTTTGTACGTTATAGTTTTTTATTATCACCTTGTTAATCAACATAATAGCAAAAGGAAATATTTTTCTAATTTTTTAAATTTAAATTTATGGCAATGGGGGGCCTGGCATTTTTTAAAAAATATAGTAATTAGTTACCATCCTATTAATTAACACAACAAAAAAGAGAAATAATAAAATCAAAAAAATGATATTAATTAACATTTTCTTTTAATTAAGTAGTTTTTCGTTTTTCTCTTACAATCGCTCCTAAAAAAATGTTTATTCGCTCATTCCCACAGCATCAGACGTACCATTTATACATTCAGCAACAGTAATTCATATTATATATATAGACAGTCTAAGAAAAATCAACCCTATTTTTATATATTAATCGTAATATATATTTATAATATATATATATATAGCAATAATTCTTGCTTTTCATTTCATTTCAATATTTATATTAATATATTATATATATAATAGTATATAAGTATGTACAATATTGTTATTATTAGAAAGTTATTTCTCTTCATTCAATATAATAGTTGATAAAAAAAATGGAAAATCCTACGTAAAAACTTATTTTGTTTGTTATTTACTGTTCCTTCTATTAATAAAACAAAAAGTCCAATAGTAACAACGTATTGTATAGTTTTATCATACTAAATTTCTTGCAAGTTCTTTTCATCTCTCATATTGTTTTTTTTTTCAAGATAAAAACACAGGATTGTTTTTATATTGTTTGTTGTCAACTTCATTCTGATTAATGTGTCAAATGTCAATTGGAAATCATAAAAATTAACAATAAAATTGGAATTTAACATCTCTTTACTTCACAATCGGTTATTTTTGATTTTAATTTAGTTGTTTCCTTAAATAATTTTTATATGTACAATATTTATATTATGTAATCGAACACACTTCTAAAGCGTGTCTCAAATTCAATTTAAACATAAAAGAAAATTTATTACCTTGAACGACTTTAAATATTAAAGACCTATAGCCATAAAGATATTCCTGAACGCAGTGAACCACCCTGTATACAATTAATACAAAAACTAATTTTACCTTTATATCGTAAATTAGCAATAAAAAATAGTTTTGGCACATATTCCTTAAAAAACAAATCATAAAAACCTATATTACCGACCGAGATCTCGCGATCGGTAAAGTAGAGATCTATTCGGAAGAAGAAATGTCAACTTATTCTAAGAAACAAAATAGTTAGGCGAAAAGTGGCGAAGAAAGCGATCAATTTTGACGCGCAATCGAATCTTTGTACTGTGATCGCTTTCCCCGAAGGAACCGCGTGGTTTAAGGGTAGCTTGGGGGTTGAATGCATTCAGTAATAGCTGAAATTTCATGGCTGTTGGTTCTGTTGTTGGCCGGACAGCGAGAAACCCAGCGAACGTGGATCGCTGCCGTGTAGGCGAAGCGCTTGTTCCAGCCTTTGCTCTTGTAGACGCAACGCCTCGGTCAGATCCGGACTCAGCTGTTGCGAGGACTGCCCTTGGTGGGCTTGATAGTTGCCGTTGTGACGGAGGGGGCTGTTGCTGTCATGCTGATTCAGTTGCGGTAACGCCTAGAAAAGGATTTTATACATTGTTTCTTTATTTTTTTAAATAAGTTTAAAATCTGACAAAGCCCCCACCTTACCTTATCTTATTCTTTTTTTTTAACTATTTGGTGAGTTTCCCCTTTTTTGCCATGAAGTTAGTAGTATATAAGAAAATAATCAATTAAAAAGATATTTTGATCTACCTGACTCATGGCTATTCTCAAGGCGGCCTCTGCTTGGGTCCTGAGCAACGCTTCGGCCTGCTGGTGCATCCTCAAGGCGTCCTGTTGCTGCGAAGGCTGTGTCGAGGACATATCCATAACGGAGGATCTAACAGCATCCATATTTCTTATACTATCCATAGCTCGCATGGCGTTCATGGCGTTAACAGAGGCGGAGAGGGTTTCGTTGGTAATGGGAGGTGTTGAGGGGTTACTCGAGTTGTTCACTTGATTCGCCTGTGAACAAGATCACACCTTAGTACCTCTACTTCTCGTAATTTCGCATAGTAACCAACCTGAGTCACTCCTAATCGCATGGCAAGGTTGGCGATATTCGCTGCAGCTATGTTAGCAGCTGCCGAAGGATCACTACCTAGTCCTGGTGGTACTCCACTCTGCCCTACCATATTCGCTATGACGGCCATCCGGTTGGCGTTCTGCAATTGTTCTTCAACGTTGTATTGGTGCAGTCCGTTATTACCTGAAACACAAGATTCGTAGAACATGTTTTTGGGTGCACGCCGCCCGGAATTAGGGGACAATTTGTTTAAGGGGGGAAGCCTTACTTCTAAGCATCTCTCCCAATTTCGTGTTGCAATTATTGTTGTTATTGTTGAGGCCGCCTGCTTCAGAGCCAGCCGAGGACAGTCTTCCGTTACCCGAAGAGCTGTCGCTATGTGCACTAGGTGAAGGACACATTGGGCTGGCGCTCGCTGCAAACAGACACAAACAATCAATTAACAACAGCAACCTTAGGGGAAAGAGAGGGTACATTTGGAATAAGTACAGAAATAGTTACAAATTACGAAGAATAAGGGACCTAAAGTGTATATTTTAAATCAAATTTATCGAAAATCAATTCGGTTTATTATGAATTGGATGTATTTTTCAATTTTATTCATAAACATAGACAATAATGTAAATTACGAAGAATAAGGGACCTAAACTATAAATTCTAAATTAGAATTGGCGGAAAACAATTCCGTTTATTGTGTATGCATTTTTGAGCAATTCTAAACCTTACTTGAGGAGTAAATTTGACAACAGTTCATTAATAAAAAACCTAATGCAGATGGGGCAATTTTAGGTCCCATACTTCAAAATATTGTATTTAGAAAAAATGAAAACGAAAATAAAATTGAGCTTTTCAAGTATGAGTTTGAAGCATTCATTTTGGATGTGAAATTCAAATTATATCCATTGCAAAATATAAAATTTCTAAGATTTTTACTTGAAATCCAAAGTTCGTTTTTCTAATCCAATCGTAAGGAAGGTTTAATTACAAATTGCCCGAGAGACAAGTGCGATTTATTTGGCAATCGAGGAATATCAAACAAGTTTGTTTTTTTGCCAAAAGCAATATGGCCAAATGACCTAAATTTCACGTGGGAAATATTACACGAATTTCATGAGGAATTTGCGTGGAATTGAGTATTACACAAACAATTGATTTTGGCGGCAAAAGTTAAGGCTGTCTTAGCAAAGATATGATATAAAAATCCATAGAGAAATATGCTTCCGTTACAACTTTATTTAAAATATAAAATGACCTAAAATTGGACCAAAATCTACTACATCTTGGTTAGTTCTATGTCTAATTTGTCTCAATTCCATTTAACTTACAATTTCCAGCGATTCCTGATAGTCCGAGCAACCCGCTTCCAGAGGAAACAGCTGCCAATAAGTTCTCTCTGTCCCTTCTTTCAGCAGCTGCGCGCGATAAGACATATTGTGCGGCAAACTGATGTTTAGGATCCATTCTCATGTGCTCCATGTGCGTTAGGAGCCCTGCGGAACACCAGAACGTATCAAAATAAGCCCAATTTTCGCGGTCAAATAACAATATATACTTATTCGTAAATAAAAACGGGAAATTTCGAATTTTTGGTACAACTTACGTGTGCGGAAAATCAAAAATAAGTACGATTACGAAGAATAAGGGACCTAAAACGGGTCCCCGTCACCCCGCCGGTTCTTCCTTTTTACTAACTTACCTGATTCGTGCGTGAACACAGCTTGGCAAACGGAACACGGCCACATCCTTAAGGAACTAGATAGTTGCGAGGTTTCCGGATGGCATGCTAAATGTTTCCTTAGGGATCCCTCATTGACGTAATGTTTGCCACAGACGGGGCAAGGATGATTCGCCGTCCTTCTCTTCGCTAAATAAGGATCGATGGCATCAACAGAGAGAGAAAAGAAATATAAAGCGAAGCACCCCAGGAAGATCTTTAGAAAAAGCGGTGATTTTTATTGGAAAACGGACGAAAAACGAAACGGTAGCGATTCTATGCTAGGTCGTCTTTTGTTTTCTCGATTCTAAACGGAGTGGTCGATCGAAAGCTCCGATAGAATCGCTACTGTCTTCACTACAATGTATCTTCTCACACTAAACACGCCATATTCCAGGTTATTGGAGCAAATTTTTATTTATCGGAAATTTGCTCCAATACCCTCCACCACAGAACCAAAAGGAGTATAGTCGTTCCAAATTATGGTTAGTCTAAACTAAAATAAGCCGCATACGAAGGGTTTTGGGTACACACACCGCCAAAGCAAAATAAAAATATATAAAAACAAAATATTAAAACATGCAATTCTTAAACAAAAAATAACGATAACAAAATAAATAATAAAAAAATCAGCCCTCCTTGATTTTATTCCTTGATTAAAGTATTGTTTCGTAAAAAATATTCGAAATCTTTTTCAACCCCACAAAGTGATTAAATAATTAAAGAATACCACCCTTATCCTGTTTGCCGAGCGATCAGGAACCCTTTCATCTCTAGGCTTCGCTTAATGTGCACAGGCAGATAAAAAAATAAAAATGAAAGAGAAGGAGATATACTTAGAAGTAATACTAGTGTCCAAAGTTCTTTTCATCGATTCCAAAGAAATTCTTTAGTGGTGAAATTACCGGGGTAAAAAATGGGGTTGGGCGAACAAAACTGCCCTTTTAGTGGATCTATATATCCATCCATCCGCGTATGGGCTTGGCGAAAAAAGGTTCTTTTCAATTTTTAAGTGGTGTTCTGACATTGATATATTGCGACGAATAAGTCCCTATATCTAATGATATGAATGGAAGTGGGGGTGGTTTAGTGGAATGGCCGTAAGATGGGGTAAAACTGGCTAAAAGAAGTGCCCTAGATAATTGTGTAATGTGCCAATCCCATTAAAAAAGAATTTGTAGTAGAAGATTGAGTTTTGGTAAAATATGCTGGTGTGGAGGAAATGTGATTACATCTTATGTAGGAGAAACGGTGCCAAAAATATTTTTAAATCATCATAAAATAACGAAAAAAAGAAAAAAAATGGAAAATTCGTAAACATCTAAGACAATATATAAAAAGAAAAAATCCAAAATGGAAAATTAAAAACCAATAAATCAACCAAAGAAGTATTAAATATAATAAAAGAGAGCTCAAATTCAAAGGAAAAAAAAACATACCTTTATCCACGTGGTCATGATAGAGTTGTGCCCAATTGGTAAAAAAATGGGGTACCCACTTTCTTTTAATAATTTCTTTCACCAAAGAAAAACAAAAAAAAAACTCACCAAAAACATAAATACGTAAGTTGTACCATTTTCTAATTTTAAAATACCGCTTGTTATATTTACTTTTAATGGGGGGGAACGGGGGCTTAATTTTTCTCGTTTATTTTGTTATCGAAATTAAAATTATAGCTATATCATCATCGGCCCTTTCAGAGGTTCTTAGAAAAACAAATAAAATTACTTATGTACAAAAATGAATATAACAATCAAAGGAAATCAGTATTTGTTAGTTCGTCGCAAAATAATTAATATAAACAAAAAGAAACACATTATAAAAAGCTGCATAGGGTATTCCTTTAAAAATAAACACAATTTGAATTATAAATATATTAATTAAAAGAAATAATATGCGGGAAGACTGTAATAAACCATAATGGTCCTAGAACACACCCTATGCACTCACGTAAAGTATTCATACATCTATATGTCCATACAGCGTTTTATATTTCACATCAAATGTATTGTTTTATAAGAAATGTAAATTGATCTTAATGTCTTGCAAATCCAAAATTATTTTTGAATTCAATTTAGGCACTTTAACAGTATATTTGATGTGAAATCTGAATCACGAAGACCTGAGAACCTTCTTCGAATACAGAAGACCGTCTATTATACTTACTAGCTACTCCGGACGCATTCGGATCTTTATGGGTGTGTTTCATGTGCTCCATAAGTGCCTCTCCTCCAAGGAACATCTTGTGGCAGAGGGGACACGAAGTGGCGTTCGGTCCTCCAATGAGAGCGGCGTGTTGCTGCAACCGACCAAGACACTGCTGACAAAACCTACGGTTAGCACTTTAAGTTCAATCAAACCAAATCTGGAAGCGTTTTTTTAAAAGCGCGATGGGGTGCAAAGACACTCCCGCAATATACGCGAAGATCTTGGTAGATTTTTCTTTTATTTTTGTCGGATAGTTTTCGCAATCTGATTTCGTCCTTCGAGGTTTATTTTTTGTTTGCTGGGTTTGTTTTCGTTCTTTTGGTTTGATTTAAACTTGCGCTAGATCACGATTTTGACGTGGAATATGCGACGATATTCCATGTCTGGTGGTGTGTTCGTTAAGTATGCAGTTAGATGTGCTTGAAATTTTTGGCCCAAAATGGTATTTGAAGCATCGACGTAATTTGAAATAGAGATGCTTTTGGATCGAAGCAAGAAACAGTTCTTGCAGTTTGGAAAAGACAAAATGTTAAGTATTCTTTAGTATGTTTTCTTTGATTGGCTCAATAATAAGTAAGAAAAATGATTTCTGATTTGTGACCAAGAAAGTTCTGTTGGTACTAACTTGTACCCAAAATTCCCTAAAATGTTTTTTTGGGGATTTAGAAGTTTGGGAAAGATCTTCGGCCCACTCTGCAAATTAGTGCATTCTTTGGATCAAAATATATCCATCTAAGGTATGGAAAATAGATTCCTAAGCACGAAAAAACACTAAATGAAGTCTTATCTCACATAGCATATCTCCTTACTAATTGCAATTTAAAAGCTGTACGGAAAAATACTTCTTGAAAGATTGGAACCAATAATTGAAGACAAAAACATAGTACCATAACATTAGTTTACCTTCAGAGAGAGTCGCTCAACGATGCACAAAGTCAAGATCGCAGACATGATTCAATAGAACTTGTATGGAAGCAAAGTTTGTTCTAGCATCTTCCTTGATGTGGTACTGGCTTTTGATAAAGTGCGGTATGAGGGATTTGATTATATATTAAGCAAACTTTAGCCTATACAGTTCCCACAATTATATTTCAGATAGAGCTTTTAGAGTTAGGACAAGAAAACGTTTACTCTGAATCAAAGGAAAACCAGGTTCTAATACACTGCCTTGTGGTGCTTTATGCACAAGGCAATGCCTTAGGGCTGATCTCTTAGCTATCATACACTGGTGATGTTCCTAAATGAGATCATGAGATGATAGGACCCTTTGCTAACGACACTGCAATAATGGCAAAATAGAGGCAATGAATCTCACCTAACAAAGTAACAACTAGACTAAGCAAGGACGCATCAAATTGAATGACGTTAGATCTTCCCGTGTCAATTTCACGAACAAACGATACGAGGCTAAACATTGGCTTGTTGTGGTTGGGATAAATAATATCCAAGTATCACTTGCTGATCCAGAAAAATATTTGGGTATGGTATTGGACAGTGGGGTGCACACACAATCTAGTCAAGAAGAAATAGAAAGTAAGAAGATGAAGACACAGTGTTAATATGTAGCAAGTATTTTAAACAAGTACATCGAGTGTCTTTGGGTATGTATAAGACAACAAGAATGTATTGCCGACTTGGATAAAATTCCTACCTGTAAATCTATAACAAAGTACTGCTGTATAAACAAACTCTCAAGCCTCTACGGCCAATTGGCATCTATCTGTAGGATTGGGCCAAAAAGAACAACTTAAAAATGATACAGTGCTTTCAAAACAATTTACTGGCGCTTCTGAAACAGTGAACTCCATAGGTACTTGGAAATGGGCGCCGTTAATAAAACCATTAACAAATTCGCCAAGAGTAATAACTGCGACTCTTTTACCACTTCAATGTCGATACCATCCAAGTTCTCGATTGTACGAACCAGATCAGAAAACTCAAAAGAGGTACAAAAGCAGAACACTGTATTAATATTGGTTCTTGTGAGTAAGTTCTTGGAGGAATTTTGAACCGATTGAAATTCCAACAAATGCTTTTAGGGAAGTTTTATTATCAACAAAATATTTTCAGAATGATAAACTGAGAATTCTCAACCTTAGAGTGAACAACTGGCTCAAAAATCATAATTAACTTTTGTCCAAAATATCCTAGCATGCTTCTGATGTTCGGAAGCTTGGAAACGATCTTCGTTAAAAAGATTTTTATCAAATAAAATGATAGATCTAAGTGTTTGGAATAGCTCTTTTCGCTTGGGGAATGTCAAAGATTTCTCGGACAAAATCTAAAACCATTCGAATTGGCGTCAATTTATTTTGTTTTTTTAAAACCAAATAGGGAATCAACATCAACGATGTAACGCCCCTTAGAATCACCGGGATTGAAAGGAGCATTTTTTCCTGCTGTCAATAGTCGGGACGAAGACATGACACAACATCAAATCACCTAGCGCCATCTACCGTTATTCAATTGAGTTTCATTTTCTTTTCAAACGTATACCAACTATAAAATGCAATACAACTAGTCATTCCATGCATTAGAACACGCCATTAGAATGTATGTATGTGAGGGGCACTGAATAGTTACCCGAAAGCGATATTAGCTCGAACATAATTACAAAGAACGCTTCGGCTTAAGTGGAAAGAGTAAAAACGACTAGAGAAAGAGTTTGCGGTACCGCCAAGCCATCGAGGAATGAAGTACAATGAAGTACCTCGTAATAGTACCAACACAGAAGAGGAAATATGCAAGTACTTTATGTGCTATCCATAAATAATGTAGCGGCGGAGAAATAAGTATGAAAAGAGTCGAGGGGGAAAGAATATGGTATGAAAATATGAAAAAAAGGTGTCTATCTGCGTCTGGCAATATGCGAGATTGCCTCTCCGAGCGGTACGGACGCATAGTAGGTCTAACAAAACATACACGTTGCGTTGTATATTATATACCTCATGGTTATTAAGTTAGGTTGGGTATACGGGAGATAAACATGGAGTGAATGAACTTGTGTGTTTATTTCTAGAATATGCAAGGCCTATCTCGCTCCGAACGGGCGCGCCAAGAAACTGGCCAGAAGAGGACGGAATCACCGCGGAAGCAAAGCAGGCGAATAATGGTTTTAATCTCGCGTTCGTTACATTGGTCTTACCTACACGTATTCTAGCCTATCCCGGAGGCAAAAATTAATTGTAATCATAGCGATGGCCATTGAAGTACTATTTTCATTCGCCTATTTTATCCTATGCCAGCAGTCGATTCGCAGCAATTAAAATCGACGAAATACGAATGTAAAATTCGAATTTACCGCCTTTATTTCGGCGGGATATTTGAATAAAATGTTAAAAAACGAAATATTAGCGTCGAATGTGGTGATTTAAAAAAAACTATGTTCGAATTAACTAATACGTAGTATCGGGAGATCCACACCGCACAAAGTTAATTTAATAAAATTCGGTACATATGTTTCAAGAGCACGTCGGCTCTCATTCTCAACCAATTCCCGAATTCGTGCTCTTGAAGCATATGTACCGAATTTTATTAAATTAACTTTGTGCGGTGTGGATCTGCCGATACTACGTATTAGTGATATCAGCCCACAGTCCTTGCAATTCTTTCGAATTAACGTTGACCTAGAAGGCCCGTAATAAAGGAAGGTTGAAAAACAAATGAATTAACTGCGGAGTACGAAACAGGACGTTTTTCTGTCATTTTGTGTCGTTTGCTCGCGTGTAGTTTTCCTTCAGAAATCAAGGTGATTTGGATGAGTGGGTAATCGGAAATTTAAAGGCGAATATTATCTGTTCTGGTTGCGAGATTATTGTGTTCAATGGGTATACTGTATTTGCTTTAATATTAAATTCGCAAATTTTTAACTTTATGTTATTATAATTCTTTTACAATTTGAATATGTTTTTTAAACGAACAATGGCTAGAAAGTCTATCGTATGTGGTCCGTTTCAAAAGCTATGCGGTGAAACTTGTAGATATGCGATGTTTACAGACATTCATATTACACTAATATTTTGGGTTTCACGAAACGAAGAGCAATCAACCAATTGTGTGGTTAAAATCTTGCAAAATGATAGCAGTTGATGTAAAACCCGAGTTCGTTGTTCGTTGAAATCAGGTTAAATGTGATGATTACGATGAAAGCTATTGGGCCAAATAGGTATTATAAGCTTTCCCTTCCCATGTGACGGAACTTACAAAATGCGTAATGAAATATCACTGGATACACCAAAGGTCTCTATTAAAGATTATTGGTAATTGTTACATTCATAATTTCTTAATGTTTGTATAAATGATCTTATAGTTAATTCCGGCAAAAACGATATATGTCCAAACTATGAACTGGTAACACATTTAACAGCCTCTGAAAACACCAACATTCAAGGAGTTGTTTCCTCCTAAAACACTTTGCCAGTCACTTACGCGTAAGGGGTTATTCTTATGTATGCAGTTAATAAAATGTATATTTTTTATTTTAGTATTTAACTTGAATCCCAAATTTGTTATAATTCTTCTTAAAGATGTATCCGATCCCATCCAATCTAATTCCCGTTGCATCTTTTGCCGTAGATCCGAAACCATAACATGTCTTTTTTCTGATCGATGAATGTCGTAGATCATATCTCGCACCATCCTTTGATTGCTATTCTAGCAAGTTGCTGACATTCTTTTCTCTCGGCCTCTTCTTACCAGGACTCTTACATATACTTTCATCTGGATTTGTCACCACACTTTCCGATTTTATTTTCTTTATGGGAGCCATCTGACATAAACCTTCGGAAACAACTTCAGTTCCTTGGCTTTCCAAAATCCTTGTGCTCTGTATCAATCTGTACAGGTCCTTGGCCTGCTGGTCTATACAGTCTTCTGGGTTCGTTTTTGATTTCCCAAAGATTGCTTGTCTTCTGTAATCCAACGCCTCGCACTCACGTAAGATGTGGTATTGCTCCTTCACCCAGTCTACAGCTTGGGTTCTCCAATTTTCTGTAGGTGTCCTTGCAGTGTGTAGTGTCAAGAGACCTATCACTGTATGAAGGTGATTCCTACTAAGATTTAGTAGTTCATCAGCCTTCCTTACTTATGGCTTTCATTTTTCCAGCGTTCTATTTGTTGTTCTCGGACCCATTTTTGTATCTGAGCTCGTACTGTATTTTTAGACAGTCCCAGGGCTGGTTCTGGGCCTACGTTTGCAGCTAGCTCATCGGCTTTTTCATTTCTTACGATTCGCCATTGCCCAGACACCCGCAACAAAGTAACTTTATTGAGTTCCGCGAGCATATTTTACATTTACACATTCGCACATTTCTGAACAATTCTTTCTAGTATTCGCATTGACACACCACTTGCTTCAGACACTATTTTATTTCACTTGCATTCTCTGATGCATTTTTACTTTTACAAAAACAATTGTACACTTTAAGAACCACTTCGCGCGTATGAGCACGTATCAATTTATGCACCCCTAACACAGCCATTTTGAGGCGCCTCTGATAAGAACTCACAATCGGAAAGTATTATTGCAACTAAGTGGGCGTGCAGGCTTTTAAAAAACGTTTTCGGGGTTTCCTTCCCTTAGCAATCACTCGTGTCGACTGCGATATCAGAAGTTTTGAGAAGAAAGATCCATCTTCTTCCATTCCGTCTAAAGAAGGTTCTAAGCCAATTCCCTCAAATTGTTTCTAATATGCTATTGAGCATTCAAAACGCATAATTAAGCATTTCCGAGCTGTTTAGAAGCAATATCTTGTAGCACGCCTTAAAGAGAAATAAAGAAATCTTCAAAGGGATAGCAAAAATAATCATAATAATTTTCTACGATACTAAATGAGGAATTTCAAAATTACCAGGTCAAAAACTCATCTAATACGCATACGTTAGCTATGCGCAAATGCCGTCCACCCAGGAAACTCCGCCTCTCCCAACGCGATTTTTTCCCCGGGAACAAATGAAAATACACAATTTTTTCTCCGATCTTTTTTTCCCTGAAAGTGTCCGCGCACGACACACCGAGCGGGACCCAGCTTTGCAGTCCTCGGTCCTTGTCGGTGGCCAGACTACGTCACGCCTATTTCCTCCGAGCTGCGAAAGCTAGGAAATGACGGCGTTTGTGCTCCGTACAGCCGCGTGGGTTTTACCCCTGACGGTGTGGTGTGGAAAAAAAATCGCGGGGGCTGCGGCTAAACACCCCCGGCGACCAATGACTGACGGTATTCGGCTGGTGTGTGGGTTTTTGCATATGTGAAATGCTTATATAGGTACACGCCTTTGAATTTTCCCAAGCTTATGTATACGTGAACATATGTGTGTTTGGCGTATTTTTTTTTTCGGCGAGGTTTTTCCATTACAAAAAAAAAGCGATCTCCCAGCCAATCGCGTCGTGGGAAAGTCGCGCGTAACTAGCTATTGGTAGCAACTTACCTATATGTACGCGCGCATGTTTTTGCTTACTAGTGACGAACATGATTACATAGGACAATCTCTATTTGTGTTTCTTCTTGTTTAAAAAAACATTTTGACCAAAACTTTATTGTGGCCCCACAAAATACACCGCTGGAAATAATTGAGGGATATTTCATAAAAATTCATTGTTTTCACACCTTAGATCATATATGTTACATTGATACCGCTATCAGTATATCAGTCTGTTTCCAAAGATATTGGAAATTTCTTTTTAACCTAATCCTTCCTGCAGCTTTGGACGGCGTTAGGAACGCGCGAAATTCAAACTAAATTCTAATTCAAATTAAAGTCTAATAGTTTTGTTGCAACTTCTGGAGTTCCGCAAGGGTCAAATCTTGGCCCCCTCTTTTTCTGTGTATATATAAATGATCTCTTGTCGCAGTTGGATTGTAAGGTGCTTGCATATGCAGATGATATTAAAATCTTTCGAAA
>JARFOC010000662.1:999207-1011293 GCA_031763485.1 Osmoderma eremita | reverse complement strand
TTCTGGTGGTAGGCGGCGCTGTAGTTAGTGTACTTCCGGTACAAACGGTAACGCGAGAAGCCATTTTATTGTTGATGCTTGTCTGATGCAGTCAGGTGTTTGCGTTTGTTTGGTTTGGTCAATTTTGTTCTAGATTTTCTTGTGTTATTAGTTACAATTAGTTAGTGTAGTCATTAATATAGTACAGACTCTTATCAGCTTTGTTCGCTGTGCAGTCAGAAATTATCCGAAATTGAACGACGCATGCGCACTAACTGCTATGCGTTCTCAGTGCTACAATCAGAGATAATATAGTAAGAATGGATGGGGCACTTCGCGTTAAAATTGTGTGCCTATCCGTCTGGTGGTCTGCGAACCCAACTAAAGAGATTACAACGCCAAATCTCATATGTTTCAAAATTGACAAGATGCATAATGCCAACCAACATTCTATTCATTCTTATATACAAGCTTTTCTTCGCAATATGTCATTCACAAAATGTGCCAAAAAGTGCATGCATTCTGCCGTCCAGATTTTTAAGCAGCACATGTTTTATTTCCAACTATAGTTCTGTTCAGAAAGTGAGCGCACAAGTTGCGCAAGAAACACGCATTGACGGTTTCGATTAACACATTCCTGAAAGTCATATTTACAATAGGAATTAATCTTTTTGCTTACCAGACGGAATACCATAAACACACTATTCGAATTACTCCTGCCGCACAAAATTATTACATCCACTTATTTTTCAAACACAATAACGCACCAAACTGCTTTAACAATAATTTTATTCACGTACTGACTTCTACAATAGCAATTTACAGACTAAAACTCTGAAGGAAAGCAATTCGCTCTAACATTAATGTACCCTACTCAACAAAAACATAGCCATTTGGAATATAATAATTACACTAAAAAGTACAGTAAGGTACGAATACCAGGCGATGCATTATTTTTAGCTCGACATGCGTTAACAAAGTAATAATTAATTCGGGACACGTCAATATTTTAGACGAAATACACAATAATAATAAAAATAACGATAATGATTAAACAATAAGTAAAAATCAAAAGAACTACTAACAACTAAAGGAATTGTAATATAAATTTAAAGTACTCTATACAGATTTCTAAAATTTTGCACTCAAAACCCTCTATTAAATAAAATTTTGCACTCAGAGCCCTCTATTGGTCGAGTAACCCCTGGTTTACACCAAAGGTATACTAGTGCATTCCCTCTAGCTACAATTTCATATTTTGACAGTTTGAAATTTACAATTCGGTGTTTGCAGAGTAGTAGGATTGCAGTAATAAACGGTTAGTGATTAGTCCATAAAGTTCATGTGGATTTCAAATTCGCACATACGCATGTAACGAAATTCATTGAAAATTGTAAGTTGTTTTAGGGTTACATACGTATATTGTCAATTAATTATATTTCTTTAATAGCAATGCCTCCCATAAAGTGTTGTGTAATTAATTCTGAAGACGGATTACGGAAAAAATTAAGACTTCGATATAAACATTAGGTTCATTTTTATTTTAATAATTATATAGAATGTAGTAGTAAAAAATATTCGGGAAATATAGCAATTTAAAAATGCCGCGTAGCGGATTTTAATTTACTTTCTTAAGGTAGAGGGCATAAAACGCAATTGCGATTTCACGTTATTAAGTTGCCATTCTCTACTATCCCTTATCTCTAAGTTACACCAATCATGATCGCAAGGAACTGTACGAAATGACGCCTGTCAAATTTTTTGATGTTACTAACAAAGCTTCCATAAATGTATGACTTCATTTGTAAATACTTACCGAATGGAAGTGAATAAGCTGAGCTTATTATGAAATATGTTTTTTTATATAAATAATTTATCACACTAACAGTGTACTTCTTATATCGAAAACCATGTATTTTTAAATCAAAATATGTAAAAAATTTGGAAGGAAAAACATGAAATTGTTTCGGAAATAGAATGTATCTATTGCATAGTTTACATACGTTACCAATGATAAAAGTCAATCTGAAATTTTAATTTTACTTTTATAACAAAGTAACCAGAAAAATATATGTAGGTACCTACTGACAAACATGCTTTTTTATATAATAACATATGCAAAAGCATAATATATAGTAAATTAATTAAAAACATGTCAATATTGAAATGACAGAAACATTTAGTACAATTAAAAAATATTTAATCTGTGTTTTCACTCTCGTCTTCTGATCCACAATTGACCGTTAGGGCAAATTCTTCAACACTTGCTTTACGTTCGTACCAATCTTTAATTATTTTTTCTATATGGTTTATACAATTTTCCCAGATATTTGATGTACAGCTGTTCAAACCACATATCTAAAACTTGTCTATCGCCATATCCATCTCGACCAATATGCTTAATATAATAACCTTCAGTTCTTTAGTATGTGCCTAAATCAATTCAATCGCAATGGAAACCACAGTGATATGGAGGGATTCGTAAAACATCGTGTCCATGAGCTCGAACTAATTCATCAACAATATAAAGCTTCTCATTTTTATTTCTCTTATTGATTTCTAGAAGTTCACTCTTATTAATAGCATTTTCGTAGGAAATGTTATTATTATTTAACCACCCAGTAATGTTTCCTTTGAACCAACTTTGGTTTGGTGACTTCTCCGCTATGATACGGAGCATTGTCCATTAAAACTATTAATGGCCCTTCTAAATTCGGAATTAGCCGTGTTTTAACCTATTTTGTAAATCGATCACTATTCATGCCCCATTATAATCGCCTGTATTTGATTTTGAGCTAAATATCAAGTTCGCATTTGGTATAAAGTCACTTCTGGTACCTGCATGTAAGACAATAACACCTTTACCATCATAGCCTTCTGATTTACTGATGCTTTTTATATCATCATCCTGCCATGATTTTCTTTGGCTTCTCTTTGAAAAGAATCCAGGTTTTGTCTAAGAATACAATAACTATTTTAAAATATATTTCCTTAAAAATGAAAATCATAATGCTGAGATATCATTCTTCTCAATTAGAGCTCTGCGGTTATCATCTTTTTTAAACTTAAACCCCAAATGATGTAGTAAACGTCGTAATGAAGAAATGCTTGTATGTAAAAAATTCTTATGTTCCAGCACTTCTCGAAACGATTTTACTGTTACATGCTTCTCTAAAAAAAATATATTAAATCAGAACTGGAATATTATTGTGCAAATTAACTTACTATCCTTGTACATCCTATAAATTACTTTACGAATATCCATTTTAACCCTCCCTGACACATCACGGGTTTTGGGCACCACTTTTGATTTGTAGAGGGCTCTTGAAGTACTGGGTGAAGAATCAGCAGGTGTAGTTTCTTGCTTGCGCTTTACGTTGTAGACAGTACCCATAGAAATATCCAAAGCATCTGCAACTCTCTACAATTTGTATGTAAGCTTTTATTCAATACTAAATAATTATAATTTACCTCATGCACCGTATTAACAGATATTAAAGAACTTCCACTTGATTGATTCTTGATATTTAATTTTGATCACGGCAAATAAAAAGTGCCCAAACCAAACAAGCTGATTAACTTAAGTGATAGATAGATATAAGTAGAGGTCTTTCGCAAGTAGTTGAACGAACCAAGTGGACGCGATACAAATTAGGTAATCGCGTGATATGCTAAATCAACCGGTAGGTTGGAAAATGTTGGGCGACCTTAAATATAATTTAAATGTCTGCGGTGGTTTCGAACGAGGTGTAGACTTCGTCGAGGTTTAATACCTCTATAGCGTTTCTTTCTATTTATTATTTTGGCTGTAGCCACCTGAAGAAAGAAACATTGCAATTACCTAATGAAGAAATATTAAATCAGCTTATACAAGTGTTCTGAAACAAAACAAAGCATAAAAGAATACCCCACGACTTAAATGTTTCATTCAGAATATCTAGAAGAGTTCTTTCAACACTTTTTCAGAAGTATCAATATTTGAATTATCTGTGAAGTGAATGTTTTGTTTTATTTGGTCATAATTGTTTCTTGCAATGGCTGATGACGTTATTCTTATACCAAAATTTCCGTTATCTGACTACTACGTCCTTTCTTGAGGTAATGAAAGATACCCAGAAAATAGTAGAATGACTACGAAACTTCAAACGAATTTACAGTAAATTTGTGGGGGTTATGTTGGACACTGTAAAGGAGAATTTGTTCAAAGGTATTGTCAATTGTAGAATCATCAAGAAACTTTCCAAATATCTGGACTGTGTTAATGTGATGAGCTAAGTCATCAAGTAGTTTCTTGTGTACAGTAAGGTATCTCCATTATTTCATAACCGAAACCGAATACAACTGGGAGAAAGTAGAGCCTACTTTCTCCCAGTTGCATTCGGTCACGGTTTTTCGCTTCTTCTTGTTTTGCGGCGGTTTAGCATCTCGCTAGGTAGCTCATTGTCACTACATCATCCCCATGATATTTACGAGGAAAGCTCTTCATAATTTGAATGCCTCCAACAACATCGTTTGGCATATCAACAGCAAATTATTTTCATTCAATTCCTCTTCATCTGTCACATTGTCGACATCTGGCGGTAAGATAACTATATTATCACCTTCCTTCGAATATTCCAGTGCACCAGTTAGAACATTGTTACAGCCATACGTCCACACAGGCTCGTCAAAGAATCGGCCGCTCATGCATTTTTTTTTAAATATTGGTGTACTCGCTTGAGTATGTCAGACAAATTAAGGTTAACATAACACTAAAGACATCGAAACGGGTAGTATGAAAATATTTTGAAATCCAACGGCAATAAAACTGCTTAGTCTTTAAATTCATTTGAGCATTTGTGTTGATCCGATTTCATTTTGTAGTATAATCATATAATTGTAGCGAAGGTCTATAGGCGTCACACAGTATTAAAACAGAAAATCTTTGCTTCTTGATTCAAATAAAATTTAAAGCATCTTATTAGAATACCCTCTTTTCAAATATTTATCAAAACCATTACCAGAAACACACCTATCAATTTCTCTTTTTCTATAACAGATGCGGTAACCGTTAAATACTTGACTATACAATTAAAATGTTCTTATACATATTAAAGTTCGTGCTTTTCAACCGACAAACCAAACTGCGATATAATCCAGCTGATAAAATCCTTTGTGGCGCTACTACCGAACATGCAGCACCAGCAGGTGTATAATTTACTTTAATGTACGATATTTACTTAAAGCTTCGGCCATTGTTACGATTGCACTACTGCTACGCACGACTTACATAGATACTGATTGCGCGATTGTTTTGTAACGCCATTGATGTGCGATTCATTGTAATATTATTGCTATTATTCCGTGTAACCTCTCGGTATCGTCTAATATCGAACTATTAGAAACACTTAAAGCATTAGGACAAAGCAATCATTGTATAGAATAGTGGTATAAAGTAACAACAAACACTTGTCGCGGAAGATTCTGCGTATATCTGTAGGAATCGCTGCTGTCAAAGATCCACTTCTCTCAATGCATCATTTTATGCATTCAGCAGCAACGTTTACATAATGTATTGCTACATGGTACTACTACATATCCAGAATATACTTGTATGAGTGATTGGTAATCGTCACTTTTTATTTATATGGGATTGTTAATGCATTAAACCAAGTAAATTACAAGTAAATCGTACATTGCTATAATCTGGTTGATCGATTCGTATTTTCACCGTTTATCCTTTCTTGTTTACAGATATTCTATAACTATTAGGTCTATTAATAGCCATTCGTATTATATTTGTTTCTATTAAAACAGTGATAACCGTTATTTTGTAGATGAATTTATACGCGTAATAATTAGATGAAGTATTCAATTCTCTTAGTCGATATATTAGGGATGTGTTCTTTTTATAAAGTAACATTCTCCAGTCCTTCGGGAACCAATTAATGGTACTAAAATATACAAAAAAATATTTTCTTGAATACATTTTATGAATATAACATACATGCGCCAAATACACGCATGCATAAAAGCGGATTCTAGGTACATCCTAAGTTAATAAATCAAGATATCTGGGGATATTCGGAATGGAGAAGAATATCAAAGTAACTTCTTGCATCAAGGTTGCCGCTTGCCAAACACCAAGGATCCGATCGGTACGTAAAACAATAATTGTGAAGAGAAGAATATGTCTATACTATTGGTAAGCATAAGGATAATAGCGTGTTGTTTCGAAAAAATCGAGAGAGATGATACATTTTCCTAACTAATTTATTTCTTCGCTCAAAATACCAAGCGACGCTTCAATGAACAAAAACTCTCTTGATTTTTCTCAACACCGCGTCACTATCCATATGGTTACTGCTAGGACAGCTCTATCATCCCTTTCACCAATATTATTTGTTTTACTCGCCGATCGGATCCTTCATAATCAGCAACCTTGATGCATGAAATGCATGCGATGTGATTCTTCCTTCCGAATATCTCCCGGTATCTTCATTTTGCAACCATTTAATGATTAACCATGGACATATTCGTTCGCCAGTGAGGTTGCCGGTTTTGTCTCCAAATGATTTTTTACTCGGATTATTTAAAAAGCAAGATATTTGGTATACCTAATGGTAAAGGAGCAAATATACTTTAAATGAATTGCGACGAAAAATTCATGATGAAGTTACAGACATGCCAGAATTTTTTTTATTCGTTGGGCACAGTTTTTATAATAGATTGGGCTACTGTCTGTTTGCAGATGTCGGTCGGTTTGACCACCTTATTCAATTTCAATTTTTTTGCGTTCTTAGTTAGACTTTAACTTTAGTTCCATATATTTGAGCGTTTTATTTCCAGTTGACACTTTTGTCATATTTGTAGTTTTTACAGTATCCTTTTTGTTTGTACCTTTCAAGTTTTTTTTTAATATAAGGGCCTGATTTTATATTTAATAAGAGAGAATTATTATTTTAGTTTGTTTAGCATTTAATTCTTATCATTCACCTATATACCTATAACATATGCAAGCACCAGCCCTAAGTATTGCAAAAATACTTTAAATCGGATGTTATCAAAATATCTAGTACAGGTTGGCATTTAAATAAAGACACAAACCACCAAGAAGAAAGCAATAGGGTCGGTAATACAGTACACTTCTCCCTCGGATAGTACATGGATTCAGTCTCGCTATGGAACGATTCGCAATCGTTTAAACATATAACAGTTTAATAGATAGAAAGATTACAGTGACTGTTAGTTAATTGAAAGAAAAATTATTAGATAAATACTAATTTGAAATTCAAACATTTTCTTAAAATATAGAAATAAATATCATTTCCCCTACCAGATATTGATGCATGTATATATTAGATACAATGAGCTTCAGAAGCACACCGCAAAAATCTAGGCTTTTAAAGTGCGTTAATCTAATTTAAATTAACGTTCAATTGTCTGTTGCTTTATATAAGTAACATGCGCTAAAATATGATTTATATTTTGTTTTAATACAATTTCAATAACGTTACCTTGTTAACAATGAATTTGAAGTACAGTAAACATTTATATTAGAAAAAAATCTCAATAACGTTTCCGTTAAAGGAGGGAAGTTTTCTGTCATTTTCGCCATGGGTAAAACGCACATTTCGAATGGACCAAATTTAAGTTATAAGGTAGGTTTATAAAGTGCGCAAACTTTTAGTCTATTATGCCTTTCACAGACTTAAAGTTATAGTCGGCCCGGTAGAATAATATCATGCTAATCACTTTAAACAACAGATAACTACCCCAAACAGAAGAAACCAAGTATTTTGGAATACACCTCGATATATATGGAAAGGACATATATAAAACTCAGGAAAATGCACTGGTTGATTGGTCGTTCATCACAGCTGTCAAAACAAAGGTCTTCTCTACAAAGCCGTAGTCGAACCAACGTGGACTTACGGAATCGAGCTATGAGGTACGGCTAGTAGTTCCAACATTGGGATTTTTCAAAGATACAAGTCTAAGGTTCTACGAATGATTGTGAATGTACCATGGTAAATTTCAAACCAGATGATCCATCGTAACCTAAAAATTCCTACAGTGAACGAAGAAATCACAAGAAGTAGCAGGAAATACCAGGACAGGCTAAACATTCATCCGAGCAACCTCGCTGTGGACTTATAGACAATACACATGAAGTGCGTAGACTCAAACGATTAAAACTTTTAGACCTAACACACGGATTAGCTAAATATAAATAAAATCTAAGCCAATCTAATCTAGTGCGAGTGGATTAATCATTAATGTGTTGTTGTTATAAACCTAGCATAAGGTAAGATATACAAGGACGAGTCAATGGACAAAATCCCCCTCATGATACCCACGCATAGCTATATGATTTGCTGAATATCTTAATAGATAGATTGCAACATGCATAGATGATAAAAAAAATGTTAATCTATTCAAATATATTAATTAGACTCGATGTTTACTGTACAAGTAAAAAATGTAAAAATATTGATTTTCATGAATTGCAAATTCGCAGGCTTTGCAATACACCAAATCATTGATAAAAGTGTGTAATTGTAGCATAATTTTGCTTTATATCTGAAGTGAAGCCGTAGGTACTAATAAGAAAAGCTTCCTAATCAGAAGAAACAAATACAAACTGTGAATGTTTACCCTTCTTGTCCCTAGCGTTAGTATATTGAAATGGATTGCAATCCATTGCATTCAAATTAGAGAAGTGAAATAAGGGAATTCTGTATTCAAATATGTATTTTGGTGTCTTCTTCGTGGAAAGCGCAGATTGAAATCATCTGCTACATCATCATATGATGAGGCAGAGATGTACATACATCTATGGATTTACAACTCATTACATTTAGTTCAATTACAGGTAATACAAAATGTTAGTTATTAGATCTATACGTTAGTTCTAGTCAATGTAATACGAAAGTATTAACAGGTAGGTACTAGTGTGCGCACAACTCGTGAAAAGAGGTGAGAGACACCGTACAAAAGAGGTATGGTCTACACTACAGTCTCCTCGCGTCCAGAAACTGAAGATGTCGGGCTCCTCCCAGCGCAGCATGGATGCTGGTACGCGAAGGGCCAATCGCTCCGCGAGCTGTTAATCTTCAGCTTAAGAACACCGTCGCGGGCGCAAAAGGAGAATATCCTTAACGTACGCCTGCTCCATGAGATGCAATAGCAAATGAGTCTAGGCGGATAATTTTTAAATTAGCGAAATAAAACGACGCAAAAAATATACGTACGAACAGACCGAAGACGGGACCCCGATACGTCGCACCTTCAACGACGTTTTATATTCACCACGTACAGATGTCAATGTCGCAATTAACGTGATAATTTCGTTGCCGGAGGACGAGCGAAGAGCACGGGTAAAAACGAAATTCCGCTGCCGTTCCCTGCGACTCTGTCGACTGCATTTTTTTCTAACCGACCAGTTTTTCAATGCTGCCGAGACCGGAAATTTTAATTAATTTATTAAACGTATACAGTACGCGATATGTTCATTAAACGGCGCGGAAACGTTTTAGTTTTTTACGAGAATGTTCTGGTTCTGATCTTTCGATTTTTTATAAATGTTTCAAGTGAATTATAGGTGAAAAAACAATATCTTCTAAATCCTATTCTTGATATCATAGTTTTATTACACCAAGTAAATAATAATAATAATAATAATAACTATAATAGCCATCTTTATTTCATCTACGCTATACAAACGTACAAAATAACGTCAAAAACATAGAAAAGAAAGCATGTGCTTGAGAAAGTATAGGGTACAATTTATTCTTAAAATTGAAGTATTCATCAAGTGAATAACAATTTAAATTCAGTGGATAGCTTTTTACATTTTTGGTGAAACGTTTGAAACTACTTATGAATTTAATATAGGTACCCAAGTAATTTATGGAACAACTTACATCCTAAGTAAGAGAGATTTCTTTGGCAGAGGGCAGTCGTATGGGACATAGGTGGTACATATAGGGAATCTCTTATATCATCTCTTATATCAATGATTGCGAAATATTACGCACTGGGTTTTGTCCGAGTTTATTTGTAAATTATTGAGTGAAAGCCAGCGACTTAAGCTTGAGTAAGCTCCATTTACTTTTTGAATAAGATCATTAAAACTAGTACTTCTTACTACAGAAACATTGTGCCCTCCCCCCTCGTTATCGTCGTAGTTTTAAAATATTTTTAGTTAAGCTCCACATTAATTTGTTTATATATAGTTGTACAAATCGTTCTTTTCAGAACGCTTCCATTTTTTCGAGCGTGCACAGGGTAATATGGATATTTTTCTTGATTTTTAGAAATTTTATAACCTATACATTTAATTATAGTTTTCACTGCATTAATGGAACCTGTAGGGAGAACACGGTGTAAGGGAGGAAAATTTAGCCCGAAGGAGAAGTGTATGATTACAAATGTTTTAAATTATTTTAATAAAACTATGAAGGTGAGTGCTGCCGTTCAAGAAGCAAGTAAAGCTTTGGGTTGCTCAGAGCGTACAGTATATATTATAAAACAGGGGCAACAAACTGGTTCATTATCAACTCCAAAAACCCCAAGAAAAGGAAAGGCATACAACTAAATGACCGATTACAAACATATGATGAGAACACGCGAGCACCTATTCGACGTAAAGCGCATAGTCTTTTTTATACAGCATATGCCACCTACATTAAACGCAATTCTTGCCGCTGTCAATGCTGATGGTGATCTCCCTAACTTCAGTCGAGCAACTTTACATAGATTGTTACACGATATGGGTTTCGAATTTAAAAAGTAGGACGTAAACGTATATTCATCGAACGAGACGACATTATTCGGTGGAGGCACAAATACTTACGAGGGATCAAGAAATTTTGAAAAGAAGGCACAATTTAGTTCTTGCTATTTGACATTTCTGTAACTTCAATTATTTCATTAATTAGGATTAAGTATTGGTTTGAAATCCCCAACCAGGCTTGGACCTCGTTTAGATTTTTGATATTGGCCCAGTTTTACAGCAAAGTGACATTGTTTCAAAATTGCAAAAACTGAATACAGGGGGGTCAAATCTAAAATATTTTTTCAATTATTTTAAACGTATTTTATATATTTGGAGAGAAATATAAAGTTTTATCACCTAATGCGTCACCTAATGTCCTTAGGCCATTAGGCCATTAGCCAGATTTTGCGCACACAAATCTCACTGGTCCATTCTTTTATTACCAACCCCGACCCGCCAACTATGTATATATTGATGGGTAAAATTTCAAAACGTATACGTTACAAAAAGGGGGAAGAGGGACAGAATAGAAAAAAAAAGTTAAAATAAAGGCGGGAAATCAAAGGCGGCATTAACATATTTGTGACTTAAAAGTTAGTCTGCAGAGTGCAGCTGCCGTATTTCAAAGGAGAGAGCGAGGAGTCCAAACCTCATTACGAGTGTTTCTATAACAACCGCGACCCTTCCAGATTGCCGTGGCTCGACCGTCGAGCGGGACAGAGACGAACCGTGTTGGCGTGACAGTGACGGGGAATCGGCGCTCTGCTATCATTTATTATCCGGAAAATTCATGCATGAACTGGAAACCGTCGGGCCGCTTCGGTACTCTCGATTAGAAACGAGGTTGATTTGTTTCAGCCCTTAATTAAAATTGTGCTACATCGAGGTTGTATAAACATAGAAAGAAACGGACTATTAAACGGGGTAATTGATCCGATACCTAGGCTTGTTTGTGGTATGTGTTTGCACCTTCTGGAGGCGCGCATATCGTTTTATTTTTATCATCAACGGTTCCATTTTCGGCGTAAGTTGATAGAAATAAATGATTTGTTAAAGGATTACAGAGATATATACAGGCTGGTTGGTAAGCTCAGGAAAATATGTAAGAAGAAAGCGCATAATTAAATTTAATAATTAGTTATAGCAAGAATAAATAATTAAGTATTTTACAAAGTTTTTGATTAAGAACTTGTGTCATCGGGGGATAAGGAGTTTACCAACAATTTGCAGCTTTAACTAGTAACTACTAATAGGGATTCTATCCCCACTGCTATGGTCACTCCTCGTTGACGACCTTCTGGCCATCATTGAGGCACTTGGAGCCGAGGTACAGGCCTATGCGGATGAC
>JARFOC010000662.1:969090-991005 GCA_031763485.1 Osmoderma eremita | reverse complement strand
TTGCATTGATCAGTTTCTCAGGGTTGCCCTTATTTGTAGCTGCTTAATGCTTGATTTAATATTCAAATAAAATTCATGGATTTTAAATAATACAATTATAATATACAACAATAACATCAACATACATTCGGTCTTCTTCAATACAAAAAAATAAACTTATCTATTCCCAAACTATCTACCTCCACTTACTCAAATGTTTATTAAGTTGCCCAACTCTCTTATTAACTTTCTGTTTACCGTAATGGTATCTCGGCGTTCTTATATTTTCTCTGGAGAATCTCCAATAGTTAATTAAATATAACAAACCCCCTGTGTTATGTGAGTTACCCCTGGTTTACTGGTATCCAACCAAACAGTAAGTATTTATCTACTAATTCTTACAATCTAGAAATACCTGAATAGTTTAGCAATTGTAGGTTAAGTCTAATGAAATGGAAAGACGGCTTCGGGTTTATGTTCGTCCTGTCCGCATATCTGGACGAATGTATGTTTTGATGACGTGCCAATCCCTACCGTGGTCGGGAGAACGGATTACCGGAATTCTCCAAGTGATGACAATCCTTACATGAGTAATTAACTGCTAGCTGTTAGGTTTCCATATGGGTACACAAGATTTCCGCAAGGTAAGTTTGTTTACTTTTTTCTGCTTGACATTTTATCATTTATTTTATCATTTAACACTTAGCTTTGCTTTTAATAATTTATCAGTTTCGTAATTCTCTTCCGTGATATGTTTTCACCAAATACCCAACATCTAAATTACCCTGGTGATGTTTTCTCACTCATTCCCAAACTAATTCTCTTTTAGAGGCTTTCTCGCCGACTACCCGAAACTGATCTCTTACTCAACTCAACTCCTTGTTTATTTTTGTTTACATCTATTTATAATCTTTCTGACGCCACCCCAAAGGACGCCTCCACAATTGTTTCCTATTACCAATCTAACGAAACTATATATTATTTAAATAATGAATTATTTATTCTTATTTTAAATTTAAACTTCAAACTTATATTCCTGTTCCCTATAATTTCCTGTGTATTTTAATACCTTTACTTTCTTTTAAATAGTTCTAATTCCAATGGACCCAGCAACTGTCAGTTACTACACAATTTCAAGAATTATCTTACAATTAATGCATTTAAGTCTGGAAGTGGCACGAATACATGGATAGGACGATTTCTACATTCACCCACCCCATTTACAAGAGGATTCCATCTTTTCATCCCTTTTACTTTCATAATTATAATTTTGACTTGTCAAAATTTCACTACATAACAAACTTATAAATACACAGATTAATTCTAACTAGTTATAATATTAACAATACTGATCATTTATTCATCTTTAATGTTTATACTTTGCAACTAAGCAGTACAAATATTTTAGTGATCTATAATCAGGCATATCGAGGATTTTTGACATTTATACTCTAAATGGAAATATTATTCTAGCATTTAGCTTATTATTGCATTTAATATCCTGACCCTTTCAATGTATAAGCGTTTCTCTTTAGATTACTTATTTTAGATCATATAAAAAAATATTTTAAAATCCCTAGGTTAAGGTGTACATACGAGGTGTATGTTAAGGATTGTACGTTCCATTACAAACTAACAGTTCACGCTTTTACTTAGTGTATATCTGATTTCTATAAATAAAGTAGTCTGTCTGTAATTCACAAATGTACCTTAGTAGCCGGACATCCCTCGTATATTATAAACTATCAGAGCCCCCAAGGCGTTGCACAGTGTACGTTTCTGAGTAGATAATCTGGATGTGTAGTATTCCGGTATTATATCTATTTGAACAAATATTTCTCAATAAAATCTTCAGGATTATTTATATGTATGATGATCTTCAATTGACATAAATTCCACCCTAATTCGATGACAATGAATCGTATCCTCTCTCCGATCTGAAAATCGGAATGTTGAATGGTCTATAAATTGGACCATCATGAAGATATTTTACAACTTTCATCGAAATCGGTTCAGTGCTTTAGATGTGAAAGGAGAACCAACATACATACAAACAGAAGAATTTATATGATTGCATTACTACGATTTAACAAAATACCAAAGGATTGCATGTTAAAAAGCGGAGTTCCGCTCTAGATCGATGTCAAACTAAGGGTCACTGCCACAATAACTATAACGCCTTCTAAACTAATCAACTGTTCATAAATACGTAATCATTAAGTAGTAGTCACGATTATCATTAAAACCTATTGCGGTTATAGATAACAACTATTTGCAATTATAGAGAATAAAGACATACATAATTCAATACTCAATCATTGCATCTATCTTACAGACAACTTTATCGATGCTTGTGAATATTGCCTGTAAATAATGACACTTTATTCTAAAGGCAATTAGTTAAAATTCCATAAATCCGTTATAACCACAGGTGAAAATATATCCATTTTTTATTATCAGGTGGAATACAAAACTGTTATTTTAAATAAAACATTTGTAAGTTGCAGCCGTTAAGCTCACGTATAAGTAGGTATGGCAGGCGAACGAAATATTGTTATTTAGTAATCTGAAATTTTCAATCATTCTTATTATTTCTTATGAATTTGCACTGGATCGTACCATCTTCTAGATATTGAAATACTGATAACCCCATGCCAATTATAGGCCAGTAGTTAGTTATCTCAATATCAAAAATATCCTTAATGTATAGTTAATTATAATGAAAATATTAATAATTGCATTAACTTGGATTGTATTAAATTAGATTGTACTTAGGTATATACATCTATCGCCTCTACATTTGACTTGACAGAGTTTGTAAAAGTACCTACTCGTGTGCAGGGTAACAGCACAACTATTATAGACAAGGTTTTTTTTCTAATATTGTAGAAATACAAAATGCTTTTGTTGTGGATTGTTGTCAGTGACCATAGCGCATTGTTGGGTGTGCTACCCTTTTTCGATCGAGATATTCCCGGTGACTGTATTTTAGAGATTGTGCTGATGATAAAGTATTGAACTTTATTGCAATATTGAATAACATATCTTGGGATAAACTCTTTAACTACAGTGATGTAGACGTAGCTTTTGAATTTTTATGAAATATTTTGATCAGTGTTTTCCCTTAATAAATAGGAAAATTAATAAGAGTTGTTTTAAACATAGTTGGGTTACACGAGAAGTAATGCGTTTAAGTAGTAATCTTATAGACTTGTTTATACTTCAAAAAACTTTTCCAGTTATGAGTGATATCTATTCCGAAACAAAAGGAAATCATAAACTGTTGTTGACACAAACTAAACGCGATTATTACCCTTCTAAATTAATACACGGTATCGGGAAATCCACACCAAACAAATTGATTTAATAAAATTCGGCACATATGTTTCAAGAACACGTCGGCTTTCATTGTCAACCAATTCCCGAATTGGACTTTTTATAGAATTAGGAAGATAATTATAAAATTTACAGCCTATATGGTAGGGACTTTTTTAGAAAATTGCTTTCCCGTGGAGGCATGAGATAATTAGTAGTGCGGGCCGTATACTGATGAGAGTAATTATAAAGCAAAAATTCTTCTTTGTACCTAAAAACATAACACAATGTTGCATAAATATATAAATCGTAAGAAGTAAATAATGAATATTCTTTGAAAGTACGTCTAGATGAATCCATATAATTCATGTTAAAGATTGTTCTAATTGCTCTTTCTTTGTATTAATAAAATTCTATTTGAATTAAGGTACATGCCTCAATGTATTGTATCATAGCGCATACACCCTACAAAGTTTGAAAGATAAAAAGTTTGGAGCGTTTCTTTATTACAAGTACCTCTGAGCTGTTTTATATAGTGTATTGGATAGGTATTCTATGCGGCAAGACCCATTTAAAGTATCACATAAAATTAAGCCTAAAAATTTAGTTGATGTACCAATCGATTAAATTGAAATTCGTTGACTGATCTTATTTTACTATGAAAATGAAGATATTCTGTTTTTTGTTTCTTTATTTAAAATTAAATGATTACATGTCATCCATGCATCAACCTTGTTTTTAATATTTTCAGTATTTCTTAACACATCAGATACATCTTTTGAGTTTATAAAAATGCTGATATCCGCGTACAATATTACTTGTTGTGGTTTGCCGGCAAATCATTAATGTATAACAAAAAGAAAGTAGGGCCTAAAACAGACCCCTTGCTACCCCTACAGCGGGTACATCTAAAAAATTAGATTGCTGGTCATCAATATATGCACATTGTTTTCTGTCGTTTAGTAAGATCGGAACCAATTCAATCTAATACCTTTAATACCATACCTCTCAAGCTTGTAAAGAAGAATGCTATGATTAAGCAAATCAAGAGTCTTAGTTAAATCAATAAACGTACTAAGGCAGTATTCACTGTTGTCTAATTTCTTATAAATATTTTTTTAAAAATTAAAAATTGCTGTATCTGTCGATTTATTTGGGCAGAAACCATATTAATTAACTGAAAGGTAATTAAATGTATTTAAGTATTTAACCAGTTTTTTATTCATAATAGATTCATACACTTTGGCAAATAGGCTAATTAGGACAGTAGTTGCAAAAACTGTTCCTGCCACCGTTCTTAAAAAGAGGTTTAACCGTTGACAGTTTTAGTTTTGCGGGAAATATGCCTGTTTCAAATAAAAAATTTATCAAATCGGTTAATGTCTTCACGATAAATGAAAGAGAATATTTTATGATAAATGATGAAACGTGATCATAACCAGTGCAGAACGTAGAGTTCATATTTCTAACAACAACAGTACCTACCAAAATCCTCTTCAAGTACTGCTTCAATAAAAAAGGAATTCGTATGTGATGCAACTTTCTAACAATTTGTTGATTTGTTTATCGTCAAATAATTTCTTCTTTAGTTCGTTGTTCTTTCTTTCAGGTTTCTTGGCTTTGGTTTTGTTAGAACGAATGTGGTAGTACTATCTACTTCTCGTAATGACAATTCTATTATTGTGATAATTCTCTATTCTACCGTTTTTTTTATAGACCTCTGATATGTCACGAGTGATAACACAACCGCTATTATCGTTTATATACAAGAACGGTTTATACCACTTGTACGAATTCCTCCTGGTTTGAAGGAACTATGGATTTCCAATTAAGGATTAAAAGAGGATTTAAGGAGTAAATCAAACACTTGACATCTTGCTTATTAACAAATATATTTCGTATAATTACATGTAAAAGGGTATACAAACCACTTGAACTTAGTTAAGACAAATTTAAGTTAAAAATACCCCTTACCACCTTGTTGGGTAAAGAACTCTGTATACATATTTCGGCAACTAAGTTGCCATCCTCAGCAGAAAGCCACAAAGGAAAATAATGTCAGACGTAGCACTCGCTTAGCAATGCAGCTATTCGAACGCCATTAATAACATGGCAACATATGGCAAATACATCACGTGTACGTGAGATATTGTCAAAATTCTAGCAAATGTGCTATTTTATTAATTTGCAGCATAGTGATTAACATCACTGGCAAAATCTTCTATAAGTACATCTGAAAAAATAAATCTTCTCAAAGATATTTGATGGTGTACTACGTTCCTCAACAGAATCATAATTTCACGAACTTTTGGAACTTCCCACGTATATTTAATTAATCTTATTTTTAAAATTAAAAAAACAATAATTCCGATTTTTCCTCTTTACCTACCTGTATTTCTTAAGTATTAGTGCATATGAATCGAATATGATTACTTACAGTGCATAGTAATATTGTGTAAATTTAAGAAAATAATTACAGACACAATGCCAATATTTTCCAATAATGAACCCAATGTCATCTTTTTATGACAACAGTATATTTTAGAATGTCAGTTACTCCAACCATTACCATATTTCAAACGTTCCTTCGACATTTTCTCGCGTGCGAACCCAGCCGAACGACAATAAAACGCATGAGACATCATCTCAACAGTACACATTCATCTCCGGACGTCTACCTAACCTATAGCGTGTAGAATGAAGAGCATCTTCTTACGATTCCTGCAATATTTATTACTTTTCCTCGGTTATTTAACAGTTTTGTTTCTCGGAGGTCGTTAGACGGATATCCCGGCGTATATTTTATCCGGCTGGCCTAATAATTTTACGTGGACAACCGCTTTTTTTTGTTCCTACCTCGACAGAACAGAGAGAAGAACCGCTCGCTAGAGAATGAGGTTACGGGACGCGACAAGTTACGTAGGGTCCGGTAAGGATTTTTGAGGGTTCGCATTATGTGTCAAACACGCTACAATAATTTAAACGTTTTTAGGAGAATTGTTAGACGCTGGGGCTGCATAGGTAAAAAGTATACATTTACGTGAAATATGGCCAAGTTACTGGAAGTAAATCTGGACATCGCTTGTGGAAATTTATTGCAATGATGCTTTTGTGTTGCATATATGCGCAAACGTTTGTATCTTATAATGCATTCATAATAAATTAAATACCTTAGCTGTAAGAAAATACGATCTCATGTAGGCACAACCACATCTCACTTCTTTAGGAAAAGGCGTAAAAAGAAAAACATGCTGCACCAAAATGTTTTCCTACCCAGCTAAACGATTGTGAAAACCACAAAACAGACTCCACAATTTTTAGTTATTAATTAGCCGAGTTAGCCTGAAGAACAAAATATTTGATTATCAATAGACGAGGCAGTCCAAACCAAACAAAAGATATGGGAGGATTTGAATGGGGAAACGGTGATAGGATTTATAAAAATGCAGAGGGTAAAATGATTGGGACATATATACCGGAAAAGAACAGAAGAGCAAGTGCGAGCTATAACTGAATGGCAATTGGGAGGAAAGAGAACAAGAGGAAGGCCGAAGACCAGATGGTGGGACGAGGTGGAGGAGGATTTAAGAAAAGCGGCAATAAAGACAGGATGGAGGACGATTGTTGAAGACAGAAGGAAATGGAGGGAGGTAGCAGTCAGAGTAGAGGAGACCGTTTGGATACTGTAGAAGATTTGGCCCTGATCCAGCCGTAGAGGATCTAGAAAGCCTCCTTATGGAAGCGGCGAAGCTCCGCTAGGGGTGTTGAGCCATATATATATATATATATATATATATATAATATCACTTTGTACGTCATTTTTTCATGATTTATACACATATTATAATACATACTTTCACAAAATTTCATTGCTCTGTCACTCGGAGACCTTGCCTGATAGAAAAGTTCTGAAAACATATACGAAATAAGTGTAAAAAGTACTACCAAGTTCACCCACTTTACCTCGTGGGAGAAAGTAAATCTGAAATTTTGTTGACCAGTGTTATTAATGCTTCAAAATGATATAATACATCTAAAGTTCCCTCTATACAACAGTTTGAACTCAAAATTAACAGAGTATATGCCAGCTTTACTCAGCTAACTCGTTATGGTGGTTGTATGTAGTTTTTCCATATTTTCTAGACATGCCTTATACATATACGAACAACGCTAAAATGCGGCACCCAGAATGCAGCGCATCTCTTCTCAGCATCCATCGCTGTTCCATCTCACCGTTTATAATCTATTTATCATTCTAGGTGCACTATATGCACGTATGTACGTGCGCAGTCCCACCGAGGACCGTGTACAGCGCTGACACCGTGAAATAGTATTGTCTCTAGCTGTAGTTAATGGAGTTTATCTCGACATCGCAGAGGACGCGAAGCGAGAACGACTTATGCGCGGCCCGAACGCTTCTAAGCGAGCCAGAAGCGGCGTAGATGGTTCCCGGTGCTTCCTAGAACTGCGCCGAGGACGGTTGACAATTTATTTTATAATGGTGGGTGTGTTGGACCGAGAATGCGCTGTGTAGTTGTGTATATGTGTAGTACGTATGTATGCTCGTACATACGCAGGTATGCGGTTCTGGTCGGTCGTCCGGCCGAGTTACGATTGAGAACGAGATAGAGCGTCCGAGAGCGGTCCAAATCGAAAAAAGATGGGAGAATTTTAATGCCGTACCAATTGGAATCTGTGTTCTTTCGTCTCGGTTACAGCTTGCGCGCCACTGTAATTTAAAATCGCGTCGCCTTTCCGGAACGTTTCCCATACTGTAGTTATTGCTGCGTTTTTCGATATTAACGAAGGTGATGTTATATATTTGGGATTTTATGAGAAGGCCATGGGCACTGATGAACGTTTCTCCCTTTTTAAATTTTTTTAATGTCGTGAAAACTAGTTTTTGGAGAAGGAATTATAAGTAGCTGTGTATGTTTAGCTGTAATGGCTGTTATTAATGCCGGTACGTCTTTAGTATCTAAGTTTGAATCTTACTTTATTTTTGTCACATATGTTAACATTTATTTAATATTATGTACTAATATCATGAATGCAAGATAATAGTTCTCAACATTACCAGTGGAAAAGATTGGTAGCGATAGCAAGAAAAATCTATCCCTTTAACTGTGTTAGTTCATGACATGGCGATTTCCTAGGAGGACCAAATATATTTGGATGAAAAGAATAGACACACAATAGAATTTCAGAATAAAGTGTTTTAGAATCCAAGTGTGTGACAATCCTTTTAATAATTTATATTTCTATTCGCAATAACGAAACAAACAAATATTGATGTTGAATTTGATCGTCAAATACCATCTTCCACGGGTACCATATATTCGTTGAAGTTCTTTTCGTTCTGCTCTCAAAGACGTTGGCGAAACGTTAAATATCTAGCTTTGGTCCCCAGTGATCTAGTGCATTCTGGGCGGTTGTTAGCCTATGGTGTGATACTCTAAAATAATGACGGTTGCGTGTTATGTACATGCATACATATGATTGTATTCGTTAGTTATGAATATATCTTTGTTGTTATGCACGTAGATAATTATGTTTAATATGAAGATTTGTTATATTTCAGATAGCTTAATATTCTGTTTGCGTTCTTCTGCATTTTAAAGATTCTGGTTGTCTCCGTGGATGACCCCCAGAAAAGCGCACCGTATTAGGTAAGCAAAGAATGGAAACCCCCAAAATAGACAAAATAGATTTTATTGCCGTCTAAGTTATCACATGTTTCAACCCTCTTAGCATGTAGTACTAGCGTTAGTCTACCTGCTAGGACCAATATGCGCTGACCATGGAACTTGGGTGCACCTAAGTTTACTGCCCAGAGTTAGGCCCAGAAATGTTGCTTCAGCATTGATACCGACATTTCCTGTGGTAAAAATTAAGTGTGTTTTGACTTTTACTTTATTTGATGAACACCAATTACAAGTTTCTCTCATAACTCCGAAGGAGGTGTCGTCAGTATGCAAGCACACTCCAGCGTTCCCGACGTTAGCAGTCGTAAGGATGCAAAAAACTAAATGCTCAACAAAACGTTCTCCTGGAATATTACTATCAAAACGTTCACGATCTACGGACAAAATCTAATGAATTCTATACTTATACTTCGAATTTCTATGTCATTTTGACTGAAACCTGGCTTTATGAGGGTATAGATAGTGCCGACATTTTTTGTAGGTTGTATATCAAATCTAAACTTTTGCAGATATGAGATCAACAAAATTCTAATGTTGAACAATAAGGGGTACCCTTATTTGTACACAGCGCCAGAAAGTTGGGGAAATGGTGAAAAGCCTGCATAGATAGCATATTCAGAATGTTTGACGCTGTTGTTAAAGTCAAAGAAGGTGTAGTTAAGCGTGGATATGTATAAAATTTAACAATCATATTGTTAATAAAATATTTACCCAATATTTTCGTGTTCTTTTGATGATTTTCGATAATTTACCACTATTCTCTTGTTTGTTCTTACAAAATGTTGTATGTTTATTGTGTTTAATGTTTAAAGGGTCCTCTTACATCGACATCAATACTACTAAAAATAAAAAATAAAATGAAAATTAAAAGAATTAAACAACAAGCATAATTTGATGACTCCTAAACTTTCCTGCAACAAACCCTTCGAGGTCATGCCACACTGGGAGGGATGGGGAGATCTGAAATGACCTTTGGATCCGAGCCAGCTCTCGGGAAAACTGCTGCGCATGGTGCGGTAACTGAATGCGTGATTGAACAACACCAGAAGCACTGGCACCATGTAGCAAGACAGAAACACAGCAAACAGATGATAAGGAAGTCATGACAACATTTGGCATACTGACATACTGTCTCTTGGCAGAATGCAGATTCGGGTGATGACATTTCTACTTACTGGACACGGCAACCTAAGGGAATATTTACACAAAATGGGAGTCCACAGAAGAGGAACATCTGAGTGAATTATGCAATGAAGGAGATGTAACAGCCGCTCACATTATTTTTGAGTGCTACGCAATAAGCTACCGGAGATGTGCCCTATCAGGGGCATTAGACACTACGGGGCATACAGATTAATACAATAGAGCTCAAGACCGCAGTTTTAATGGATATGAAAGACCTTTCTTTGCATTAGGAACTCAATCAAATCAAATGGTTTGTAATGGTTTGTAGCTGTTATTAAGTACAATGCTGCATACTATATTGTTATTCTTACTAATTACTAAGCAATTCCAATAATTATTACTATAAACTGTAGGTAACAAATTGCCTCTTGTTAAGAAAGAAAGCCTTTTATGTTCATGAAAAAGCAATCTTTCATTTTTAATATATTTCCCCCGAACATTCTTTTTTAAGAAAAATGTCGTTCAGTTATTCCGAGTATTCATTCCTAGCCTGTGCCGTAGGGATTACTTTAGGTGAAAAGAGGTCCTTTGTGTTGTTGCTTCGCTCGCTCATCTACGCGAGAATACCTCCTTCGAACTATAATTAGATGAGGGAAGAGACCAACTTTATCAGGTCTAATTTATCTGGCCGTGTGCTAGGCAGCAGTTGCATTTAAATCTGTGCATTACGGAGCTTCCGAAAACAGGACACGTTGCGTGCGAGCTCGTTCAGTTAAGTTAAGGTGGTGTTAGGATCCCTAGAATGCGATCGTTGGATAATATATATACAGATTGCCTATGCTTCTAAATAACAAATATATGGTACACTGGGAAGTATGTGTACCAATATTTAGAATATTCAAATCAATGCTTAAATTAAATATGGAATATGTTATACATAGGTAAAAATATTCCTTTCCTGCTTTGAAAATCTACAGTTTATTTTAAGAAATTGTATTTGAAACAAAATTGTATTAAATCTGCAGATTTGATAGGAAAGCAAAAGAATCTGCGAACACAAAGACCTCAGACAATATTTATCGATAGAATGACATAATATTTTAATGATCACTTTTCAACAAATATTGAGCCTATGGGAAAAAGTGCAGCACAAACAATAAGTGTCAAAGAAGCCCAACAGCACTATTTCATCGACCATAATATGCATATAAAGCAATGGTATGCATACATAAAAATGGCTTTGTTAGAAATCCAAAATGAATTCGATACCATGGTCGAATATTTAGTAAAACAATGTTTATTGACTTTTCTGAGAATCTATCATTTTCCGTTCGAAATAGATCAATATTTTTCAGTTTATGTATGTTGCGGAAATTATATTGTTTTGAAGGTAAAAATGTTCAAATACGTTATTAAACCATTACTCTGAATTTATTCATTAGTGTCAGAGAACAGAGGCATAGAGGTATAACAACAGAGATCATTGGGCGCAAGACACAACAGGAAGCTGTACATACGAGGAATTGTTTGTTGTACTCTAGAGTCTACCCAGTATACCCATTTACCGATTGTTTCTTTTGGTCTTGCAATACCGGTGAACAGCCTATTTAAATGTCTTTCAACTTTTCAAATTCTCAATGCAGCCGGTGGCAAAACTCTGTCGGCTCCATCCAATGTTGCACTTTTCGGACCTCCACAATCCTCCGTTGAGCTAAGGAACCTCTTCCTGAATATTGGGCTCGTTAGAAGCCATGGAGAGGATCTTGATTCCAATGATTTAATCATCTCTAAAATGTATAGATACCTTGTCTAAGCGCATGGGTTTCAAGCAACCACTAATAATCCTACTTGTCTCGTTCAGGGCAACTTGCTCCGCCTGAGCTAGCAGACATATTCGCCTGCAGTGGGCGAGTGTTGAAATTTCGTCAACCTTTGTAGTGTAGAAAATTTTGTGTACTTTTCAGTTGGCACCCCAATTGAATTCTGACAATTTACGTTTAATATTATTTCTTCCACTGATTTTCAATTCAGTATTAAGGATTGCCGTTTGTTTGTCAAAATCATGTACAATGTAACGGCTAAGTGCCTGGGGTTAGAGCAGTTCTCTGACAAGACTCCTCTCCAATATATGGCTGTCTAGTTATCTGCTTGTCCCAAAATACAAAGCACAAGCGTTTTGTTGAATTTGCTTTGAGCTGGTTATTTTTGTAATGAAGATCTAGGTCTCTTAAGGCGTTCCCAGGCATTGCTCTACCTCTCCGAAGGTTTTTTTTCTGAGCTGCATTTACTCAATCAGCTACATACGTATATATAGCTGTTAGCATCTGCTGGAAGGCGTTGATCATTGGTTGGTATGTTTAACAGCGAACAAAACGAGTGTCAGCACATTACCCTGAGTTACCCATTCTCTTGTCTTCTCCATCTATTTCGTTTTTTCCTCAAAGAACTTGCTTCCTTCTAAAAGTAGTCATTTTTGTACAGAAACAATGGGTATAGGGACGTGATTTCTTCTACCTGATACAAGATTTATTCTTTCGTTTTTTGTGCTTTATTTCTGATATGTCGGGAATTCCAAACAGTAAAAATTAATTTAATAAAATTCGGTACATACGTTTCGAGAACACGTGGGCTGTCATTGTCTTTATTTATAGTGATTTATTTTCTGAAATTTTAAATCTAATCTAACTCCATAAACTGAAACATCTTTTTCAAAATCAATATTTTTTTTATTATTTCAGAATATTTTAAGAAGTCAATATTTTGTCAATATTTCTGTCGCTCCAGATTTAACCACTGCACATACGCTTCAATATTCCATAAAACTGTTGCATTTCTTTTTCATTTCCGATCAGTAAGATATTAGCATCAATAGCAACTATTGTATTTTTTTCAAAAATGTAACCTTATAAAAATATAAGCTTTTGTACACTTAATCTATATGGAAAACATACTTTCCAAAGATAACATTCTAACCTCTTTTAATCTCCTGACTAAATGAATATCGATCTGTCACGATTTTCAAGTAATATAACGTACTTTTGTTTATACAAATTATGTAAATCGTAATAGAGTTTCAACTCATTGCAGCACTACTAATACCATCCTTGATTAGTTATATGTTTTGATAGCAAGTAATTGGAAAATTTGATACATGATAGTAGGCATACACGAAATGACTTGTTTTATTTTATTTAAGTTATTTTGGTGTAGGTACCTTTGCATGGGACTAGGAAACTATGTTGCTATACTCTCAAAATCTAAATTGAAACTGTTTTACGGGACAGGTGTAAAACCACTCCTGCTTCGTATCTTCACATCAGCAAGCGAACTTTATTAAATAATAAAAGCTGATAGGACATTGTCGCTTGACTGTAAGTAATAAAATACAAAGTTGATTTTATTGGCACTTATATCGATGGATAGCGGTTTAGTTACTTGGCGCTACAGACGTAAGTATACCACTATGTTGTGACTTGAAGTGTTGAGATAACAACTTGTGGCGACGTTAAAGGATGAGTTAATATCGCAGCGCAACCCCGATAATGCATCTGTATCTCGATTTCCTTAATTACATCCGAAGTAACATTTAATTTTACAGTGTCGTTAATGTTGGAATCCCTTAAGGCCGGAATATAAAAGTTAGGTACATAGTTTTGTATATTTCCTACCTATATTTTTTGCTTTAAACCAGAACAGTACGTATTTAAATTCATAACCACATTTATGCGTACATAAATGGTAATTGCAGCAAATGCCTGGAAATATCAAACTAATAATGTTAATTTTCAGTCAAAAAGGTAATTTTTGAACTAGCTTAATAATGTTTTCTAATAAAATTTCTGTCTTACTGTTTGACTATGGTCTAGTAACCTACAATTCCATATCTGTATAACATTTAGGTAAACATAAAAAGAAGTCAAAATATTGGATTGAGAAAATAATTTACGCTTTCAAATATGGATTTTAACTGATTCATAAAAATTGTGAAGATATATTTAGGGTATTTTAGAAATAGGACTAGGTATAATAATCATTCTTGGCTAGCTCTGGTGTCCCTCAAGGCTCTAACCTCGGTCCACTTTTGTTCAATTTATTTACTAATGACGACTTGATTACCTCAATTGACTGCCCTGTGCTTGCCTATGCAGACGACCTGAAGATTTTTCATAGAATTGATGATATTGTCTACTCTCAAGTCATTCAATCAAACTTGGATGCTATTAGTAACTGGTGTATTGTTAATATGTAAGTCGAAACTGAACATTGATAAACGCGGTTTTGTGAGTTACACTAGGAGAATAAACCGAATCAACTCTAGCTATTTCATTGATGGGGTGTCGCTATCCATCAGTGGCACTGTGAAGGACTTGGGAATTACGTTTGACAACAAACTTAACTTTGTTAAGCATATTTATGAGGCAGCTCAATCAGCCATCATATCCTTGGGCTTTATAATACGCACATGTCAGAACTTTAATAACCTGGACGCTGTTAAATCCTTATATTACTCCTTCGTGGTAGCCAAACTTGAATATGGATCATCGGTGTGGTATCCAACTTATGCCTCTCACAATGCCGTTATTCTTAAAATATTTATCCTTCAAAATGGATGGAGTTTACCCTGACCGTGGTACAGATTACGAACATCTACTAGAACGGCATGCGTTTGAATCTTCTTGGGAAAATATGTTTTGTGGTACCTCGGCTGGCTTAAAGAACATGCCAAACTTTCGGTCTCCCCACTGGGCGAACAAATATTTTGTTCCGAGCTTCCATCGCTCACTCGTCGAGGATGCCAACACTATTTTCAGAGACGTCTTCAATTCGGAGCTGCGCTAAATTTAAGTTTATATACTTCCACAGATATGCATACATTTACTCAATGCATTTCACTTACTTTATATATAATATATCTCTATGTTATTTACGTTTTTACTATTCCGTGTATTCTTGTTGCTTTTTTGTTTTATTCTATAACGCCCTTTTTGGAGTTCTTCGTTGGGCCAAATATATTCTATTTTTTTTTATTATTAAACATTACAATAGCTCGCAACTAGTAGTTGGGGAGATAACTCAAATACACTCAAAATATTAACACTCGTTTACTCGTAGGCTGAGTAGTCTTGCAGTCCTATAATTGTATATCTCGCTTTACTCAAACTGTCTTAAATCTAAGATATCCTCGGAGTCGTTGAGGTGAAAACCGTGAATTTCAACATCAAAGCTGCTTGTAGCAATCCTCAACTCATCGCCGATCCTGTCGCATCCGTTCCGATATTCAACCAGAGAAAAATTTGATCAACACTCAAGCGGATACGTATTGATCATGGCAGAAGTTGATTCTGCAGATGCGGATGGGATTTAGCGAATACTCAAGAATGTGACAGTTACCATCTAGCCAAAACTACAGTTAGTCACGGAACAGACAATAGTGTGGCTGAATGATCTCAACAGCCAGTCTCTTAAATGGTTTTGATTCAATTTATTTACATATATTGCAATGCGTCAAATGTGGCTTTTGTTCAATTTGTCAAATGCTAATGTCAAAATGTGACAACTGTACATGTGAATTTAATTCAGTATTGATTGGCGCGTTCAAGAAACGCAACGTAAAGATTTGATGATATTAAACATTTTAAAATCAGCTGAACGTTGATACCGCACTTTACTGAGTTATGTGATGTTTGCCTGAGTAAATTCTGAGAAGGTTAAATTATGTAAAAAAATATATGTGCTATACGTAGAGATTTATTGAAATAATGGGTAAAGTCATTTTATAAGAGTTACAAAAGATTATTATATATATTATTACAATATAGTCCTCTAGGAATTTCATTTTCGCTATCATTTATCTTCCACACTTTTAAGACATAGTATTAAAAAAGTGGGGTTAGAATATCGCGTTTTCTAAATTCAGCATAAAGTTTGTTAGTGACAATATTTTGCAACTATTGTCGCACACCGTTAGATAAAGTTTTTGTTCGGGGAACCTAGCAATTATACTCAACTGTTGAGTCACCTGAACACGCCTATTGATAGAAAAACTATGAGTTATTAAGTAAATTTTAATAAGATTTGAATTTGAATTCATAAGTCTCTTCACTACCCTTGCATTGTGTAAATGAAATACCTTCCACCATCTTCCTGTTTAGTTTTTCTTCACTTCTGTCTTGGCAAATTCAAATTACTAGTTTTCTTTTTTCGCCTTAGCCAGTTAACCACTTTATTGTAACAATTACTTTTGCTCTTATAATTTGTGACTTGACATATTTTTCATTTTATTTTGTTTTATATATCACATCGTCCAACAACGCACCAATTCCTTCGTTACCAAATGATTTTTCACGTGGTAACAGCACACTCCTATCGACATGGATCACACTTGTTGTCATGTACGGCCGTATACCATGGAAATACAAATCCAGGTCTACACAGCTACTGTAGACTACCACCTCCACTGTTCTAGTTGTAACCCCTTTTTGTATTGTATAATGTTATGAATGAGAATGTGTTGTGATCTTACATTGTATTTAAAAATAAAATATTCTTTCTTCTAATAACATTAATTAGTTCCATTATCTGCCGCCGGAATATTATTTCTTCCCAAAAAATAGGTTCCTACTTTACCGACTGAGAGAGAGAGAGAGAGAGAGAGATAATTTAATATGCAACCATCAATACACATTAACGAATCCTAAATCAAACTAAAAGGAGAAAATATTCGAGTCTTTAATTCTATGTTATGCTCACACAACAAAAAGACAATTGGTACCAAGTTAAAGTTATGTTTAAGGAACAAAGTTCTTGCAACAAACATCATTTCTTCATACTTCTTCAAACAAATTCAAGATTAATTAAGTCTGAGAGGTTATTACTTGCAAGTATGGTATACATTAATTAATTCAATTTAAGGATAATTAACACGTTATTCATTTATTTCACTGCTAGCGGTTTCTTAACCAATTGCAGCAAGGCGAGAACGCATTTTATGTACGAAGGATCAAGTTAGAAATTTATACTGGCTGTGTAAACAGCACATCTTGCGTAATTTTCTAATTCTTGCAAGGAGTTTTGAAAATATGCCGTTAGTTACGATTACAAGGTGTGTAAGCAAGGTATGTAATGCAAGAAATAAAAGTTACCCAAGCCTAAAATTTTAAATATGACTTAATTTGACAATTCTAGATTAATTATTTCCTTTTATTACTTTGTTACGACTGCAATATTGAATATAAGTGATAACCTATGAAGTTTATGTTCCTACAAAATTTTCTAAGACTCTACTTAAAATACTTTCCTTAAATGCATTAATGTCTTTGATTCATTTAATTCGTTTGCATATTGAATTTTGCTACAGATAGAAATTAGTTTCTGCCTTCAAACTTAGTTTTAAATGTCAATTATTTGGATGTTATGTACTTATTTCAATAATTTGGTTGTCTTGATAGAAGCTGTCCCATATCTTTCTCTCGTATCATTATATCTAATTTAACAGAAAAATACATCCTAGAGTTTTCTTTGGTGAATACACGTGCGATTTATAATAATAAATCGCACGATTTCGCATTATTAATTTACCGACGGCATAATATCTTAGTGTTAGAGGAGAGACGTTGAATTCTTTAAGAAAGGGACAGTCTCAGTAGCCGGCCCGTTGTCAACGAGACTGACGTGCCCACACAAACTATTGGATTTATTCGTAAGAAAAAGTGGACCGAAAATACGCACGTAGAGCGTGTAGGAGTAGCGGGCCCCGGCGAACAAATAAATTATAATTTGTCCGATCTATATACACGGGCTCACTCTCGGTGGCTGTTTACCACATGCTGCGAATTCCCGCAGCTTCCACTTTATTCAGACTCTTGCCGTTCTAATATACACCAAAAGCAATTTCGCCTTTACTGAAATATACACAACCGTTTGTGAGTATTTACCTGTACATTAAACCAGAAAAGTTTGTGTATATGAAAGGTACTAATTTACTAAAAAAGTTTATTATAACCACGATATAAATGAGAGGATTTCTCATACGTCATGAGCAACTAATATCGTCCAAAATATTAGCTGGTTTACCGCCCCTAGAGTGTTTTAATCAAATGTATTTAACGCTGACTATCCCTTCTTAAGAACAACAGGACCAACATTTCAAACACAATAATTTTAATCATGGTCTCGCTTTGGAAGAGTAATAGAGATGACAACTCCATTAAATGTATCACTAATACAAAAACCAACTGAGCAAAGCTTATAGACAAATTCAGGTGGTATGAGACACTAATGTACCATATAATTCTCCATGATCAAGTAGCAAAACTTTGCACTCCGTGGGTTCACAAATCAACGGACCAGTAACATGGAGCTCACTGGACGCAAGAAATTACTAGATCATAACCCTGTTTGCCCTTCAGTAAAGAAATCAACTAAATGGTCGACGTTTTGATAATGATGTGGAACTAGTAGCTGCGAGGGATGAAGCGTGCACTGCTGTTCTTCAGGGAAAGTGGAAACTGATTTTCACCGATTGGTTTCGTCATATTAAGAAATGTATGGGAAATGATTTTAAAACGTTATCAAGGGCTCCGCATATTTATGCACACCACCAAACAGGTTAAACCGTTTTTGACGACACTATAGATTTGATTTCACAATCCATAATATAAAAAAAAGTGAAAAGAATGATATGATAAGAGCGTATAATTATTCCTGAATTATTACTAGATGTTGTCATCAGCGTCATCACTGATGATATAAGCCTTGCAAGATAGTAATCTGATCAAGAATCTTCGACTACCCTTTTTTGGATTGGTCTTTTCTTCCATCTGATCTTGTATCTTCCCAGGCATTACACTTCAGATTTAATCGGAAGTGTGTTGCCTGAGTTGAGTTGTACCGCTTTTGGCCTTTATTCTATCGATACTTATTGAACCAATATCAGTACATGTAACATACACGTTAAGAAAAGGCTCTTACCCTTTATTTAAACTTAATGACCGTCAACTACCAGAAGCCAATGATGCTAAATACCTCGGTATACACTCTGACGCAAGGCTAACCTGGCAAAGACATATCTTCAGTTAACGAAAACAGCTCGGCCTAAGATTAAGGCAAATGAGACTGGTTGTGAGACTACAACCGTATGTTCTTATCAATTAATTATTTATTCATTGTGCTTTAATGAAGTGCTTTAACTCTCCAAGTTAATAAATAGATAGTAATTGTTACTGCAACTCATGATGCAGCTAAAACGGCATACTATGCTAATTGTCATAGCAGGCTGCTCTGTGGGATCTTGCTTTGGGGAACATCGCCGCAAGCAGAAAGAATTTTTGTTCTTCAGAAAAAAGCTGTTCGAGCCCTCTGTCAACTGAAGGTAAAACAAAGCTGCAGACCGTATTTTCAGCAAGAAAAAATACTCACGCTACCATCACTTTATATACTTGCTGCCCTTCAGTTTGTTATGGACAACCCATGCCAACGGTGCCTGCCACGACTACGAAACCCGAAATAGGAATAACATGAGAATCCCGTATCATGGGATCCAGGTGTCTCAGCGTTATGTCGACTATTGGGGTCCAAAAATTTATAATAAATTTAGTCATCTTCACACATCTGATATAAATAAAATGTTAATTAAAGCGAAAAAATGTTTTTTTGACCGGTTTTGGGCACTGCCCTGACTGAATGCCTTGGGCGTTGTATTGCCTGACCTGTGTGACGTAACACGCGCGTGACGAAAGAGACTTTTGGCCTTGTCTTACGATGCTGTCGGTCTGACAGGCTGTGTGCTGCCATCCGATCCACCATGTGCAGACGAGCGTTTCATTGCACCTATATACACATAAGGAATTTTCAATTAGATATAAGTACTTATTTTATTTATAGTATATTTTATTCAAATTAAGGATGTACTAACTATTGTATTAACTATATTTGTTAAATCAAGCATATTCAATATTAAATCAAGCAACTATATTTTAAATAAAATTATTACTTGCAAAAATTTTGAATCAAATGACATGGACAAAATTGTTTCTTCTAATCAATCAAATATATCTTTGTCGCCATTTAAAAATATAATTTGGTTGACTGAATGCAAAGCAATTGTTATACTCTTGTTGAAACTGCAACACGTCACTACACACTGAACAAAAACTTTACAAATATTTCACACCACGTAAATATATACATAAAGGCTGTATACGTACTTCTACAATAAAGTTGTCATATTCAGCTGTAAAGCTTAACCAACCATTATGGTTAAGATGCATGTATAAATATGCAAAAACATATAAAAACATGTTCAAAATTTGTAGTTATTAACTACGATCTAAGCTTTATAACTCCGATGATCGAATGATCGAATAATGCTTGAAACGTTGATACACAATAATGTTCGAATATATACAATTAGATACTAAAGTAAAATTGAATTTAAAGTTCAAAGAATTATATTTTATTTTTGGTCAAAAAACTATAAACAACTGTGTATATAGGAATCATATCTGGAACACTGCAGTACACTTTAAGTGAATACCGCGGATCATCTCCTAAAACAGTTGGAGCTCTTTAAAGCAAACCATAGTATGCCTATAATAGACAATTTAATACCCGTTATGTCATCAATTACGTTCCGAAGCTATTAGCTTTCCACCTTATTAATTAATGTCGCGTTTTTTTTCGAAAATCGTTTCTTTTTTCGTACCTCCTGCGCCTGTTCCGGGCTCTAGGCCTCCTTTCGTTGTCGAACTCCTATTTTCCCAGTGATTGATGCTCGCGACCGGCTTTTGTGTTGTCCAAAGTGGCGCGTAATTGATTTTAAACTGCCGGAAAGCTCTTTAATTTTTTCGAGGGCGCTTAACTAATGCTCCGAATAAATTGTTTTAGCTAATAAAGGTATGGGTTTTTATTGTCCCTTTCATATAAGTCGCCGAAAGTGACAAAAATCCATTATTTTATAGTATTCTTGCTATACCACCATCTACAAAATTGAAATATGTGAAATTTTTTAGAAACTGAAAACCAAGAATACGTTAGGGAAAAATTTATTTTTTAAAAACTAATCTAAATTATGGTAACGTGCATATTTGGTTGCATAATCTTGGATGAATAGTATGAATGGTAATACTCAGAAATCATTTCTGACCAACAACTACAATAGCTACAAAGAAAGAAGAATGGTCCAGACGCATTCTATACAAAATATAACAGTTATATCAAAGATTCTAAAAGACCAAGTGAAAAAGATGACAGGGCATATAATTCCTGTTTTTCTCCATATGCTATGTACTTATATCTAAGAAATATCTACTTCAAAAAGAAATTATGGCTTTCCGAAAACAAATCAAAATGGTTTTTTAAAAAGAGAACTCACTTCAAAAATTACTTTTTAATATATTTTTTGGCAACAAAAGTGTTAGAAATAAATCAAAAATACTCTTACCACGTTATTAAATGAATGACTCTAGAGTCGGTGAAAGAATTGCAAGGACTGTGGGCTGATATCACTAATACGCAATATCGGGAAATCCACACCACACAAATTGATTTCATAAAATTCGGTACATATGTCTCAAGAGCACTTCGGCTCTCATTATCACCGGAATATTACAATAGGGTTAACAAAATGCTAGCTGCAGGGTGGTATAGAGACAAAAAATCTGTTACCGTCAATGGTATGGACGCGATCAAAAAACTGTCGTAAATTAATAAACGGGAGTACTAAATTTAAAATTACGGCCTCTAACCCCATTGTACCAAAAATGTACTGTCTCCCGAAAATACACAAACCGGG
>JARFOC010000662.1:938258-966849 GCA_031763485.1 Osmoderma eremita | reverse complement strand
CCATTCATTGCTAACCTTTTTATGAGCAAATTTGAATTAAACATGAAAAAGAACGCGGCATATTTTCCCAGAATCTGCAATAAACTCTTAAATACTAAATACCCTATACACCAATAATTACTCAAGTATTTACAAGCAAGGATCAGGTATTGCATTTGTCCAACTATAGTCACTATTCCAACCCGTGTATGTGTAAACGCTCATAAATATTTACAATTGCAGTTTTCACACAGATAATTCCAAGCAAATGAAATTATACTATAATTATATAAATAATATTTCATATGAAGAAGAATACTTCCTTGCGTTAGCAACAAACAGTAGGGGCTTTTTGGAAAGTATTTCTAGTATTCACTAATGTGTTCTCACTCTTTTAACTTAACTAATCTTGTAACATCAAGTACGTACATATATAAAAACCAAAAAACGAAAACATATAGACACCAAAGTGATTATCTAAACTACTTAGTAAATAGTTTGTGATCACGGTAGCTATGAATGTAAAACAGCTAATCTTATCAGCGACAGGCACTTGGGAACGATAGCGGCCAGGAATTCCACAGAAGGCGACCAGGACATATTTCAACGGGAGACAAGGACAGACGCCGCAGAATCTATCACACCGAAAACAAAAGCAAACGAAAATAAAACATCGAAGAAAATCGTAGAGAAGTCCCACCAACGCCTACCCGGATCTCTCACGGGGCTACCTGAACGTTGCGTCACAGCCTACTATAAATAACCGCGACAGAAACCCTTGTTAATTCCTAGCCGTACCATTAGATTGCGTTCGGCCGTCGGTCGTTCGAACACTGTAAGCTAATAGTGAACGGTGAAAGTTACCCTCGGACACAAGTAAGAAAATTCACCCCGATCTCCCCGCGACTAGGTTGGTGTGTCAAAAAAATAAACACGCTCGTTTGGTGGTGACGATGGTGGCATCGCCGTTGTCGGTGGTGGACTGGACAAAAAAAAGCGAGCCCAGTTAATTTTTAATTGACGCGGGTTTAAGCGATGACCTGAAAACGCCTCTGGAATTCGTGGAGAAATGTCACTCCCCATCAATTAATAATAAATAACAGGGATGTACGACGAGAAGAGGACTAATTCCTTAGAAATGTCGCATTATCGATGAAAGAATAGGATTGAAACAAAAGCTACAAGTCACATTGGACACTCATCAAAAAAAAAAATTGTCATTTTGATTATTATCTATTGTCATTGCGAAATTTAATCGAGCAATTATTAATGGAGGTGTAGCATATCAAAGGACATAAAATAAAGAAGAATTTAACAGGATTCACACAAGCCCTGTTCTCATAATAAACCGATGCTAAATGGCTCTAAAGTTATTGAACGGAAATATCCAAATAAAAGGTAAAAAATCACAGCTTTTTCATAAAAAAAGAGAATTGTGTTAAGTAAATTCTATATCAACATTGTGTTGAAAATTTCTCACTATTCAAACCACAAGGTCGTTAAACTAAACAATTGGATTTTTTTGTCCTGATTAAGGGGCTGAAATCAGAATTCCTTTTCTAAAAATGCCGTAAAGACGTTGGAAATTGTAACTAGACTAATGTAAGTATTTTATTTTAATAAGTGTAGTGGACTTTTACTTTCCTCTCAATTTTTTTTTTGTAAACTTAATTACTGATTACTGACTATTTTTTTCACTTAATATATTCTTTTGAAAAAATTGTCACATCAACTCTTAATATCTAATCCCTAATAAAAATATATGTACAAATATTTTTTATGTTCCAAACATGACCCAATTCTTTTCTTAATTCTCGGCGGAAATCAAAATATATCTTTGTAGTAGATCATCGATAAACAACGAAAATAGCATCGTACGAATTACGCAACGAAGAGCCTTTATCTGTTGAAGATCTTTTAAACCGAGCAATTCTAGCGCCCTCTCGCGCTTAAGTAGCGAACGAGAGCGACACCTTAACCGTCCAGACTGGAAGCGGACGATTAAATCTCGACAGAGCTGACGTCTAGAAATAAAAAATCCATCCCAAAATGGGAGAAAAAATAAAATGCTCTGACCATCAGGCTTGTTTTTCTAACCAAATTAGACAGATAATTAATTACCTCACTACCTTTTATACGTATGGAATTCATCGAATTCCTCCTACATACACTTCTGTTCGTAAGTTTGGAAACTTTCTAAGCTCAATTTTATTTTTATGTGAAGAGTTGAAATCCATAGCTTCATTACCTCGTTTCCAGAAATATTCGAAGACCTGTTGATATTTAGCAAAATTTCTCAAAAAATAGCCCTTGTAGTCGTTTGTGATAAACTGATAATAAATTAATAATATACATATATAAATACACTTTTCAAAAGAGGAACAAAAATGATGCTTAACTGTGTGAAAATCCAATATGGCGTCCATTTAAAATAAGAAAGTTGCTACCGATATCATCGAAACTGCCGTCTTAAATTTTGTTTTGACATCAGTTATGTGTCAGTTAAATCAACTAACTTTCATATGAAACATTTTTCCATATCTTCTCTAATTCTAAAGATACTTTACTTTAAAGAAAATGACGTTTTCAACGTCTTTCATGTAATTTTCAATTTTAAAAATTTCTCAACCCATCTGAATCCGCACTAAACACTGCACAACCTTGGCAATTTAAACAAAAAAGATACCCTTACTTTATTCGGGACAACTTCTATACAATAGAAACTTCAAAGAAAAAACGAAATGCCGTGAATACTTAAGGATCAAGACCGTTTTTTATAAAATCGTTAAAAAAATTAATTTTCGATCGAAGTAGTCCCCCTTTGATATTGGAGTACAAATGATCATCTACAACCTAGCCGTAGGGGTACCAACCGCAAAATTTTTGCATACTATTAGAAGTTAAATAATACCTCATTTAAAAGTTTTAAAAGCCATAATCGTATTACAGCTATACATTGTACGATCGCACGCATGCGTAATAGTTCATACTAACGCACGCGCAGTAATCAATACGTAAATGGTTTGGTAAGGGGAAAGTTCGTACCACTAGCGTCTTGTTGTTGTAGTAGTATATCAGCTGTGTATATATTTTACAAACTACTAATAGCACAGACACTCGCGGTATATGTTAGGGAAAGAATTTTCACTCCACCCAAATCTTTGTTGGAAAAAAGCTCTAATTACATTTTGTCACACAACCAACAATACGTACGCAGCTATATGTATTTGTAGATGTTTACAGTCAGTAAGTCACCAAACTTATATTTTTAAATAGAGAAGAAAAGTTAAGTGAATGGTTGTATTGACCTCGAGTACTGTAAGAGGAAATAAGTTCCATCGGGGTCGACAATCCATCTCTTTTCCCGAGTCTCTACAAGGATAAAATAAGGACGATAAACCAATGAAAGCGATGCTTCCGTGTAACAGTAGATTCCAATGAAACGGTTTGAATTTTTATATTGTATTCACGGATTTCCGTAAGGTAAGATCAGGGCTTTAAATATCTGGGATGGTTTCCAATTATCACCCAGTGAACGAAACATCACAGATATCTCACTTCTTCACCTACGCAATCTTCATTCGTTAATTTAAATAAGCGTATGTTGAAATGATGTGTATTTCCGTATTCTTTCCGTAAAGAAATGATCTATTAGCTATTACTCTATATTAATCATATACTTATGCCTGAGCTTATTTGAGATTTTTCGTATACCATGAGCAACCCTCGTATTTCGAAATCACAGCTACGTGACTGCAAGTACACAAATACGCACATTGAAATATCTCATGAGACTTCAGATTATCGTCACACCAACGAAACATCTACCGAAAAACATTTGCTATGCCCGCCATCTTGCCGCTTTGCTCTGTCACAGATATACGCAACTTCCATCAGTGGTCGCGGGCTTAAATTCCGCTTTAGATCCTACGAAATAGTGCATGTAGACGCCCAGAAACTTCCCGCGCGTTTTTCAAGCAGCCCCAAATACCTCTTTGGTCGAAAATACCGCGAAGTATTGTTCCAGAATTTTGACGCCCGCCAACGGAATTTGTCTGACGTTTCTCAAAGACGGAACGATCTGACGGTCAGCCAATGGGAGAGCGCCGGCCGCTCGCCGCGCGGTCCCGCTGGTTGCGATTAATAGGCAAAAATTCTTCCCGAAGCGGTTGAAGGACCCATCGACATTTAAATACTTCTATGGCTTTTCCAAAGATACCCACAATCTTGGAAAAATACTCCCGATCCGAAAAAAAAAAGACAGTCCCCCGGTTCGCCATGGCCGCCAAAGTTTTACGATTTGATACGTATGTACACCATTTGAATGCCTTTCAGGGTATATAACGACTATGTCCATAACTTTGGCTTAATTTTTATTAATTATTCTTTATTTAAAATAGCTTTTGCCGGTTACAATAAGTATGAGCGGTATATTGTAAGTAAAATTACTTTTGTGTGCCATAGCTGCTGTTAAGGACTGTTTTGTGCGTGCCGAAAGAGACAGATAGCAACGGCCGTCGACCAGGGACCCGTTCGTACCCAGGACAGTTGACGGTCTTTAACCGCTTGCCGAGCCGCGAGCCCGCTTGCCGGCTACCTGCTACCGCGCCAGTGCACCAACCGCGGAGCTAAAACCAAGCGGGGCTGGGTACGAAGACAAGTTGGAAAGGTATCTGGTGGCCGTGTTTTCGCTTATGGTAAAAGATGGTTGCGTCCAGCCAACTTCGGATATCAGGTCCAACAGCCTCACAGCGCGTGTACGGTGTTATACGGACGTATATTTCATATGTGCATGTAGACATAATAATGTCCTACTTAGTTTTATAATAAACTGTTTAAAAACAACCAAATGATTCTTTTGTGTTCTCTCACCGGTAAATCGTTCTGCAAACTAGTAGAATGCTAACACTTGCGCCTTCGTTAAAATAAATTAGGAGTATCTCAATTTTTGGTACGTCGATACCAATACAATAAAATTCCTATTATTGATTTTTGGGTTTTCCATTTTTTTCTCAGCCCTGTATCAGTGCGGATCATCTTCTCACTTTTAACTATATTTTCCATAAATTTGCTTTTCACGGCAACTATTGAAAAAACAAAATAGTTGCCAGTGAGTTGTTTTCTATTATATTGAATTACTAAAGATAATTTACAAAATTGATACATATACGAAACTTTCTGAATAAAAAATAGTTCAGTAAAGGGTATTGTTTTAATCTCCCTTGCACATGTATGCAGATTGTGTTGCTTCGTTTTTATTTGTTAAAAACTCGGTTTTTTAATGCCCTAGCACATGCTCTACATAATGATTATGAAATATTTGAGCGTAACTGTATAGGTACATCAAATTCACAGGATTCCGTGTATACACATACATATATAGACCCTCCATACATATATAGGTATACATATATATATATAGTTAAGTATCTCCGCGACTAGTCAACAGGTTCCAACTCATTAACATCATTTAAGATTATCTATTCCTATCTATGAAAAATTATTTTATATGATGCTTCTATGCGTATATGTATAGTAGTACAGTATATGTATCTACTACACATCGCTCGTACGCAGTAAATGTAGAATATTATCCGTCTCGGCTATGGATAATATCACCTCTCTCTTCAGTATGCATCTATTTACTACGCATGTATACTTGATCATAAGCGTGGCTATTATATGAAATTTAATTACTTTGGTTTTACTAATGTTCTCAGGAAATATCTATCAATTTAAATGCGACAGCCCCGTGGAAAGTTAATTGTTTATGATGCACTTCTCGTTATACCCATGGGCAGACTGGCCGTTGTTTACACACCAGATTTTACAAAAACTTTTTTTATTGTATTTACTACGTTTTTATGGTTCAGGAGTTAGGTATCACCGGACCCTAATTATGTAAACGATCTGGTAACAAGATATTGGTCGAAATATAACATAAACATAAAAAAGTTATCAACAAATCCATCGAAATAAGTCAAACCTTGGACATTCTACTAATAAAAATTTGTTTAAAAACCAATAAATAGAAAGTAAAACTTATCGTAATGTATTAACTATAAGGAGAAAAAGAGCGGCTAAAAAATGATGATTTAATTCCTAAACACTAATATTTTCCTTAATAATTTTGACCAATAAAACACAATTGTTTAAAATTGCAAAAGATTCAAAAATAATCAATTACTAAACAGAAAATAATTACTAACAGTATACTAAAACACTATTCTAAAGAAATAATAAATAACCAACAGCATATTAAAACAATAGCACTGGTTAATAAGATTTTTGCCCCAAGCACAAAAATACCTGATACTTTTGCATGCTGAATTTTCAGAATTTCCCCATCACCCTTAGTTTTTATGTTCCAGGATATTCACTTATCCACCTAAAATATGCGTGCATAGATACGTAGCATAAGAGAACATGTCATGACGTTAGACGGCTAGAGCTCGGAACTGATCAAGCAGCATGCAAAGGTTAATGTTTGAATATGTCTTGACGTGTTAAGACCTGCATTTCCCATTCCAGGATAGCATATCTTGTTATTTCAGTTGTCGACTAGAGCTTGGTGAATGAACATATACGCTGACGTTGTTAACGTTTTAAAGAGTGTTGCGTCGTGTTTCGTTCAAGCTATTGTACCTGTAAAAATGCCAAGGAAATGTGTAAACCACCCGAACTCTTTTTCCTACATATGCGGCGAATTAACATTTAAATATCAAAAATGTTCTTTCACACCTATCCCTAAAAAGTGCTATGAGCAGTATTTCAAGTGTAAAGAAGTTGATGAAGACAAAAGCTGGACTCCCCATATTTGCTGTTAGGTGTGTCAGACCTCTGACAGCGTGGGCAAAAGGTAAACGACATATGCCTTTTGCTATGCCTATGATTTGAAGGAAACCGTCAGATCATATCACCGATTGCTATTTTTGTCTAACAAATATAATTGGTCTGACTTCTAAATCCGAACATACTGTAAAATATATTCCACCTGCACTGGGACCAGTACCTCACAGTCCGGAATTACCTGTGCGTAAACCTCCACAAAACATGACACTAAGCGACGATGAAGGTGGTGATGATACCAAGACAAATGGAGCCCTGCCATGTTGGCAGACTATTTCTGGACGCTGAAGAGAGATGTTTCTGATGCAAAGTACAGCCGAAAGTCATATATCAGCACATTTTCCAAATAAATATATCACTTTGTACGTCATTTTTTCATGATTTATACACATATTATAATATATACTTTCACAAAATTTCATTGCTTTATCACTCTGAAACCCTGCCTGATAGAAAAATTCTGACAACAGATATGAAATAAGTGTAAAATAAATCTGAAATTTTGTTGACCAGTGTTATCTCTCATCTATGCTGGATACCATCAGAAATACGATATATAAAAGTTGTATAACACAAACATAACCTCTAATAATTCCAATTACCGAAGTAACCAGATTTTTATTATGATAAGTGCGGTTGCGACTGAAAGTTACCATTTTCAGTAACCGCGTTCAGTCTATCATCAACTTATATATTCTTTACAACTCGTCTACATCATCGGTAACACCGCGTTCAAGGGTGAGGTGGGTTTCTCATTTTCAAACATAAAATCCTTAATGACCAGTAGATTCGACTTTATTTATAGAGGACGTCCGCGTCGATTGGATTGGATTGGAACACACAAATTAGCCAAGCCCGTCGTCACCAGGTTTTCACGTAGTTTATAATTAATCACACGTCTCCATGCGAACATGGACAAACTTACTAATTGGTGCTCTGCAATCCTAGACGGTGACTGATGGGTTACATTTTACAATGGTTACCAAGTCAAGTATTTTCAATGGTTTTGTGACAATAATTTAAAATTGCGTTTCCACTTTTGAGTTTTAGGTCCGTCAAATGTAAATATATTTTATAGACAAAAAATGTACAAATAGAACGGACAACTATTTTAGGAATTGTGTTAAAATGAACTTTTGCAACTTTGAGTCGTACGCCACTGTGTATTAGAACTCTTTCCTAGTGATCTGTTCCACCCCTTCAACCATTGTAAATGTCTCTATTACACTTATAAAATTCTGTATTGATTTGCTATTTCTCTTTTTACGCATAAAAAAAAACTACCATCAATTTGATCTTTGGAGTAAAAATTTCAAGTTTAGAGATGAATCAATAATATTATGAAGTATGTAAATCTCATTTTTAAAATATTTATACTTGTATTCTAGAACAAAATTGTATTAAATCACAAAATATACAGGGTGCTGATACAAACTTTGAGGGATGTTCTCATACTTGCTACGATAGTATGCCCCAAAATTGCCGGTTGAGAGCTTTGCTGCCACCAGGAGATTACACCATGAATGCTCTGCTGGACGTTAGATGTCACTATGGTTTTACGATAGAAGCATTGTAACGCGATGCTGGTAATACTGCGTACTGAATAAGTCCAGGCACCCCTCGGTCGTACACTGATGAGGCTATAGTAGCCCGAAATAGCTGTCTGTGCGTGAGAGTGTCTAGTGCTACATAATCAGATGTGCTGTGTGGTCCTAAAAGTATGCTTTTATATTTTAGTATATTTATATACTTAGGTTCTTCCTTTTCTTTGGTGCATGTCATAATTTTTAAGTCTTAATTGAATATTAAATAGTTTTATATCTTTTATAATAATAATAATTTGCTAGTAATATACGAATATTGGGAACTTTCTTGAAGTGCTCTACGGACTACATTTCTCCATTTTCTATTCCCTACCATCTCCTTCCAATTTCCTATTTTCAGTTTTTTTAGATCTTCTTATTTATTCATCCATCTCTCTCTTGGTCTCCGCTCTATTGGTTTTCTGGTAAGGGCTAACTTTGGTAACCTTTCTCTGCTTAGTCTTTCTACATGCCCCAGCCATCTTAATCTTTGGGCTTTAGTAAAGGTTACGATACTGGGGCTTGCTATGCTTCTTTTACTTCTAGGTTCGTGCGACTTCTCCGGTTCTTCTTCCTCCATATATAGCACGCAGCATCTTCCTTTCCCATCTTTTTACCTGTTCCTCTTCCACCTTATTCAGGGCCCAAGTCTCACAGGCATATGTGACGGTAAGTCTTATGACTGTTTCATAGATCCTCCATTTTGTTACTTTGACACATATTTTGATTTTTTGAGATTCTTCAAACTTCCGTATTTCCGGATTCCTTTTGCAATTCTTACCTGGATTTTTTGTTCTTCCTGCCCATTTTCTCCCAAGTAGATAAATTTACTTACTCTCTGGAAATCATTTTTTTGAGCTCTGGTGGTCATCTTCTCCTCCCAAGGGTTTTTCTGTGTTTCCCATAATCATATATTTCGTTTCATTTTGATTTATTTCCAGATCAAATTTCCTTGCTTCATGTTCTAGTCTGTTTGTAATTTTCCTTAGTTAATTTTTTGATCTTGTTAGGTCATCTGCGAGGGCCATAACCTGGTGTCCATTATTAAATATGGTTCCCGTGATCTTTATTTTTTATTCCTCATTATTATTTCTAATGTCAGGTTGATAGAGGGTCTCTTTGTCTCAACTCTCTTCTTACATCAAATTCTCTTGATTTGTCTCCATTCCATAATACGTATTTTGTTCTTTGTCAATACAAAAAAAAATCATTTTCACCAATCTTATTAATTTTCTTGGGATCTTCAGTTGTAACATTCCTTTATACATTTCGCTCATATTTATTCTGCCATACGCTTGTTAGAAATCTATGCAGTTCAGTTTTGTTCTTATAACTAGTGTTTTGAATATCTTTTAGAGTGAATATTAGATCTGTCGTAATCCTATTACTGCTAAAACCTGGTTGATACTCCCCTAGAATATTCTCGGTGTACGCATTAGGCTTCTCCTTATTAAATTATATCTTGTACATTCTTCATATTTTACTTTTATACTTTCCATTTTCTGGGTTTATTCAAATATATGTTTTACTACTAAAAATTATTAAAACAATTATCTTTCAAAGCCTGTTTCGAACGCTTCCCTTATTAGCAACTTCTATAGTTATTTCTCCTATTAAAGTAATCGAAGTGATGGACCTTGTCGTTTCACCCTGTTAAATCCAAAATCCAACTACGTACGATTTATTCAAATCCTTCTACTCTATATACTCTTCGCGTGTTTATTGCATTCGTTTATTGACTTTGGAGTGAATAGAGTTCCTTTTTGAGAGTTCGTTTATAATGGAGTAGCATAAGCAGAGCAAGGCTCTACGCACTCCGCGACTGGAGATTGTGCACGTAGAGCACATAGGCGTAAATGTCAAACCTTTGTTGAAAAGACGCCACCAGGGGACGTTTATATGCGATAATTTTTGAAATAAACCACATAACCTTTAAAAGTTGTCGTCAAAATTCATCAAATTGAATAGTTTTTTTTTATTATTCATTATTAGCAGGCGGTATTACCCTGTATCACAATATTTTGGAGGCTAGGTAAACTCAGATATAATATCCTCATGATCAAGGATGGTTGAAAGAAGACACTATATCGTTCGTTTATTTTAAAAACTCTTTCTACTCCGTATCTGACTCCACTCCTACTCTAAGAAAATTCACTCTCGCGCTGTCACAAATACTCGAACTCACCATAAATAAAAAAATTCTTATGTGTAATACATTATTGCATAATGCTAAATAAAAGCTTAACATTGAAACTCTGAAATTAACTCCCTATTAAATTTTAATAAAAAGTCAACAGTATGGAGCAATTATTTTTATTTCCTTCATTTAGATAATAGTGAAAAATTGGTCGATGTATAACGGTTGCACAACTTTAGATTTCCATTGTCGATGCATTACCTTTTTCTCAATCCGGCACCTTAACAAGCACAACAATTCTGTAACGAAAGTTACCAGTCACGTCTCTGTTGATTCTTCTCGCTCTACCAGTATAAGGAATCGAGGAAAAATTTGTTGCTCTTCAAAGGAAGATAAATTTTAAAGAATCCAGCTTTCATTACGTCCCGGTAGCGACACAAATGAACCAGAATATAACAATGTCAACCTGCAAAAGCGGGAGTTATTTATTCAAACCCAGAACGTGTAAACGCCTCCGAGAACAAAGGAGATATAACGAGTGAGTTGCGGAGCGAGTGGGACAGAAAGCTATGTACGCATACTAACGACTCTTCCACCGTCTACTGTCGAGCGCAACATCAATCCAATAAATACTTGTTAGACACAATAAACAAATGTCCATTAACGGGCGCAAAGATCCAATAAGAAGAGAGGGAGCTTGTCCTCAATCTTGGACCGTGAAACCACCTCACGTGCACATATTTTCAACCTGGGATGTTCGACTTGTGTTCTGCGAGAGGAGGGAGACGAAATGGAAGACGTCGGCCAGAGCGGTACAGAAGCTCTGAGCGAGATGGAAGCGTAAACGAAGACGGAGCGGTCGCGATCTATCCCCGATTGCGGTAATGGTTCAATTTTTAACACCGCAGGTCGCCCATTCAACGAACAAAGCGCCTGATTACAACGGGGAACCGAAACACAAAAAGCCTAATGCATATATATTAAAATCTTAAGCGTTCTTCTCCTTTCCCCACATGAGTCCCGTGGTAGGGACGCGCGCTCATCCAACGGCAGCGGTCGTAAAATCGTCGCGAAGGCTTCGAAGAACTTATTACCGCCGCCAATTAAGCACGTAGAAATTCGACGAATCTAGGAAGCTGCGGAATCGTGAACGCCATCGAAAAAACAAAACGAAAAGGGTCGAGGGCTGAGATGAATCGCGGGTACCAACCTGAAAGCGGAAAAGAGAGAAAAGTAAATAAACTAGATGTAGCACTCGATAAAGCGAAACATGTGTGAGGTTAGACGAAACCCAAGCTGGATGGTCCGAGATATCGTTAATTAAATAACAAGATGGAAAGAGGTAGGGAAAAACAAAACCGTATCGTTAACAAGTCGTTTAACAAAACATTATCGACATTCGGAGGAGGTCAGATAGACTAAACTAAATCTACATAAGTGTCCCATAAACATTTCGCCGACCACGCCAATATATTCGCTAGATACAAATAAAGAAAAATAATCCAATAAACCTGAATATTAATACGAATACGGGTAGTATCAGTTAAATCATTTAGAAAATATATGTACATTCCTTAAAAGATATACTTATATCAACACCATGAATCTACATACGTACCTAATCGCTTCATTCATCAAACGTGTTACAATGGCCACCAAAATTGTTGACGAAAAATGTTTTGTCCCACGAGGTAAAGTGGGTGAACTTGGTAGTACTCTTTACACTTATTTTATATCTGTTTTCAGAATTTTTCTATCAGGCAGGGTTTCAGAGTGACAAAGCAATAAAATTTTGTGAAGGTATATATTATAATATGTCCATAAATCATCAAAAGATGTCGTACAAAGTGATATATTTACTTGGAAAATGTGCTGATATATGACTTTCGGCTGTACTTTGCATCAGAAACATCTCTCTTCAGCGTACAGCAATAGTCTACCAACATAGCAGGGCTCCATTTGCCTTGATATCATCAGCAGTTTCATCGTCGCTTAGTGTCATGTTTTGTGGAGGTTTAGGCACAGGTAATTCCGGACTGTGAGGTACTGGTCTCAGTGCCGATGGAATATTAGGATATTTTACAGTATGTTTGGATTTAGAAGTCATACCACTTATATTTGTTAGACAAAAGAAGCAATCGGTAATATGATCTGATGGTTCCCTCCAAATCATAGGAATGCCAAAACGTATATGTCGTTTACGTTTTGCCCACGCTGTAAGAAGTCTGACACACGTAACACAGCAAATATAGGGAGCCCACCATTTGTCTCACCTACTTTACGCTTGAAATACTGCTCATAGAACTTTTTAAGGAGAGGTGTGAAAGACCGTTTTTGATATTTAAATGTCAATTCGTCGCAAATGTAGCAAAAAGATTTCGGGTGGTTTGCACATTTCTTTGGCATTTTTACAGGTGATCAAGGTTCGCGGTTTCACTACAATAGTTTGAACGCACCACAACACAACACTCTTTAAAACGTTAACAACGTCAGCGTATATGTCATTCACGGAGTTCTAGGCGATAACTGAACTAGCAAGAGATGCTATCTGGGAGTGGGAAATGCATGTCTTGACACGTCAAAGTATGTTCAAACATTTACCATTGCATGTTGCTTGATCAGTTCCGACCTCCAGTCGACAACTGAAATAACGTCAAGGCATGGTCTCTTATACTACATATCTATGCATGCATATTTTAGGTGGATAAGTGAATATCCTGGAACATAAAAGCTAAGGGTGATGGCGAAATTCTGAAAACATATTCAATTTCAGCATGCAAAAGTATATGGGGATCAGGTATTTTTGTGCTTGGGACAAAAATCTTGTTAACCAGTGTTATTAAGAAGGTTAGCAGGAGTTACCGCTACGACTTATTACTTAACGGGTTGATCTTTGCGGCGGCCGGTCGTGCAATTTGACTTAACAATTAATTTTTGACTCACATCAGCTATTTAATTTTTGGAGAATAATTGTTGTCGTACTCTTATGGAATTGTCATATTGCTTTAATTAGTGAGTGTGATGTTTTATTATAACATTATAACCGGGATTTTAAAAGATATGGAACCCAACCAATAATGATCAAGAGATGTGCTAAGAAAAGGTTTAGTGGCTGGGAGTTGCAGAAGACAATAAAATGTAAAATAAGCGTAGGTTAGCATTAATATGAAAGGTGTAACCCAACAAATACTTAACATGAAAAAAAACAAAGGTCATATAAATTTATCTTTAAATGCCACTCTAAATGGAACTAAATATTGTTTCTTTATTCGTAACCACCTGTATGCTTTTATGAGGTTCCACATTTCCTCTGAACTTTAAGTTCACAACCTTCTGATATAGTCTTGCTTAAAATCGTGATTTCAGGTTGGCCCCTTTAATTTTCCATGTGTTCTGTTTCTTCCCTAAATCGAAATCCTTATTCAGTAGTTTTTAATTTTTTAATAAATAAAAGGTACATCAGCACATACTAGAAAATAACAAGAAGACATATACATATTTATTTAAATAGAATATACTTATTGCTCAAAAAATATTTTCTTTATCTAGTTTGCCAAAAGAATCAAATATTTGTCTTTGAAATTGAGTATTACTTAATTTTATTCCTAAATCTCTACTATAGCAAGTACATATCTGGAACCACCCAGAAGTTTGTGATAAATTGGATTTCGGCAGACATAAAATGAACTTATTATTACAAAACTTTGATCAGCGTTATCAAATGTTTTCTATGATTCGTTAATCTGTCATACTTTCAATTGTAAGAGACAAAATATTTTAAAAAATTGTGCTTCGATAAACTGAAGAAACAACCTTCTTTCAACAGTTACGATAATCGAGTGAGTCCGGGCGAGGTAGCCCATTTCTTGAGTGGACTACTTCGCTTCTTCAGAACGAGAAGAAGAATAGGAGCACAAAGGAAGAATAACAAAAAGAAGAAGAGATAGCAGAGACGTCGACAATCGGCATGTGTTGTTTAAATTACCGATCGTAAATGTCAACCTTCTCACCAATGGGTGCCGGTCTCTGCCCACGCCTCCGTGCCGGTCCGACCAATGGGTCCGTATGCCGGGACCACCACGTGTAACCGCGAGCTGCTTGTGTGCGTGCATGTCACTTCTTGAAGCGATGCTCGACACTGCTTCGGTCCGACGGAGATATTGAATACGCGGACTTCTCTGGCTTCGCTGCGTTTGGTACCACGAAGGAGTAGTGGCATCGATTTGATTCAGCACCGTATTCTGATCGCGCCTCAATTCGTGTCGGTATGTGTCCTTTTTTTGTTCCGTGCAATTCTAATTCGATGTACTTTACGGCGCCAGTAATTCTGGAAGCGCCAAGTTGATGATTAAATCGGTAAAAATAAGAAGAGGAATTCCAAGAAGTAAGGATTACTTGATGTAGCGAAAAAATAAGGAAATGGCCTACGATAAAAACGCGCGGGAAGGTTTTGACAATACATCAATTGATTTATGGCTAAACTCTATTACGTATACGATATGTGCTGCAGTTCTAGAAACTCGAAAATTTTAATTAAACATATACATTATGTGATGACAAAAATCTCAACAGAACGAATTACATTTTCAAGTTAAACCAAAATGTATAAGAAGATATTTTAATAAAAGACACTTTCTCTTGTGCACGCATATCAACCTACATATTGTAATGTTTTTTTTTATAATGTGCCTATATGACATATTAATTTACAATTTCAAACAGATGTTGGAAATTTGAAGTACATAATATGTATTGAATGGCGTATATAAAGCAACGGCAGGATAAATATGGATGCACGTGATTTATGACGTCACACTACCAACTGTACAATATGAATTTGTCAATTTTTTAAAATACATGTCAATGGAGTTATAATCTATAGTTTAGCATATAAATAGTTAGAGATTATTCCACTTTAAGACAAGTTATCAATTGCACTGATTAAATAATTATTTTAAGCGCCTGTTATCAATTAACGCAATTCGGCTTTCTTCTCAACTATTGGTATTCGTGTACACCGTTGTCGGTAGTTGTTTATTGTTTCTATCATGAAATATTGTCGGACATTTGTGCCGTTCATTTAGGTTTTGCTTATTTCCCTTTGCTATATTACTTATTTTTTTAAGATTAGTTCTTATCTCAAGTACCTAATCACGTTTCTTGGATACTGTATTACAAGGGTACCTCCCAAACCACCACTTCAAAATTTCTTTTTCGGTATGTCGAATTGTATTTTCCCATGTTGCCCTTGTGATACTGTTTAAGGCTTCTTCCCACATTTTAATACATTTGTCAGCACCATGCCCATCGCGGCCAATGTGTCTGTTATAATAAGTTTTCGAGATTCCCATGTTTTCAATTGAGTTAAATATCCAATGATAGGAAGGGAGGCGTAGAACTTTATGAGCATAGTATTCTGCCAGGTTATCAACAACATATGATTTTTGATGTTTATTCCTATAATGTAATATATTAACATGAAGCAATTGTGTCTTTAACATATCAACTTCGAAGGAAATATTATTATTTCGCAGCCAGTTCTGAATCGTCTCCTTTTTCCAACTTGCGGTTCGACATTGAACCAGCAATTTACTATGATAACTTGCGTTATCCATAACTATCATAGATGGTTTTTCAATACGTCTCAATAGCTGGTACTCAAACCAATGAATAAAATTTTCATGATTCATTTCTCCATGGTAGTCAACGTTTTTAGTGCTCGAAAAAAGTATCAGGGATTCGTCCGGTATAAATCCATGAACATTGCCAGCGTATAATATAATCTATCTACAAAGCAATTTAAAAATATTTTAAAAAGATAAGGTTTTAATCTATAAATTTTGTACATGTAAGCACTACTATTTGTATAATAGAATACAACCTAGTAACATTTTGAGTATAGTTGTGTAGTTCCGTCATTCAAGAGATTGTAAGATTAACTACGAGGGTGTGACCCTCACACCCAACCGATCATCGCAACATTGCAATTTGGCAACGGCGCTAGGCTGTGATATCATTATTATTGATAAAAAGATTAACACTGACATGCCACAGTTTTAATTTTAATAATTAACACGACACACTTTGACAAAGATAAAAACATGTATTTAAATTTGTAAAAGAACTGCATCTTAACAAGTATTTTGTTCTACCCCAAAATCTCACTAGAGAAAATTAAACTGAAGGACAAGGATATACGAGTTTCGAATGCTGAAGATTAAAAATTAAGTGGAGTATAAATTAAAACTATATTTCTACGCCTACCTATAAAAAATACTTTGACGAAGTAACAAGAGAAATGAAAGTCAACCAACCGAGTCATCTATCGATGCACTCCATTTCGCAGTTCAACGGTAGCACTAGTCACCTGTCATCTCATTTGCATAAAAATATTAACAATCCATAACTGAAGGCTGACATTTTGCTCGCGAGAAACTAATTTGCATGTTTATGCAAATTAGTTGCAATTTATTTTGACTCCGATACAGATAAGGAAATTTGATTAATTAAGTGGACTCGCTTTCATAAATCTGTGAAAAGATTTACGTGAGCCCATTAGACACTGGTCAATATAAATTGCAACTAAGTCGTGGAAATAAAACTACTAAAGTTACTAAAACATGATTCTAAGAAACCATTTCCTGTTTCTAAAATTTAATAACCAGCGGTTAATGTGTGATAAACAGTGTGAGGACAATCTAGTCTACTATCGATTATACGACGTCGGTAGCCGGTGTAGTGCAGCCGCCCAATTCCGTATCTCGTATAGATACATGCGAGGTACATGACCACATCCTGATTGTTTCATACCCATCGCGACTGGCATTAACAGTGGCCTGTTGCATTTTCATTTTATATTTAAAGAAGGAGACATATTTATTTTAATAACGGATTAGCATTAAATGGATTGCAATGTATTTTAGTTCTTTTAACTCAGAAATTATTGTTTTTTTTATATAAACTAGGCATCATTTTCCCTTTGAATGTATAATTTTATTTCGTTATTCGCCGATTAGTAAATATTGCACTATTAATACCATCCAAGATTTTTAAAAGAATATATAACATTATACCTCTACAAATGTTTGGAACTGTAAGTAAAAAAGTAAAAAAAGTCAACCCTTTTAACTTTTTTAACACTTCATATCATATTGGTGATAATAAATAAGTTCGCGCCATATATACTGCTTTAGCTAAGGCCGCATAGATCATAAAATTTTATTGTCTTCAATGATATACATAGGTTTTACTCCGCCTCTGGTGTACCTTCTCTTCAACTTGATAATTGGAAATACGTTTCATACAATAGACTCAGTTCTTTCTTGATCAATCTGGTTTTCCACGAGGTAGTAATAACTTAGGCTCGCTGCTGTTCTTAATCTTTATTAATGACATATATCCTTGGCTGACCAACAATAAATTCCTATTTGAACATGCTGCTGAATTTATGCTGCGGTCCATGATGCAAACGATTGCCTTTATTACCATCTTCTCCAAACTTGGCGTCAAGCGAATAACTCATCTATAAACATTTCTAAATGTAATGTGTAATTATCATTAAATTATCATTTCAATACTGATTGCACAGCTTATACCGCCAGGAATGGTGCAAGCAGTCAATAGGAAGTTGTGTACAACATGGGATACAGGTTAAGAACTCCCTTGATTGAAAAGAGTTCGCGCAAAAGTAAGAATTATGCGAGCTGCTGAACTTCGCATGTGCGGTGGACAGGGAAACGCCGCATAGAGAGATTGGGCCTGTTAGATATAGTTGTTAGTTGCATCTTCAAGATCAACAATAAAATATTGAATAGCTGAAATTAAAAGGGGCCGTACGAGCATTTTGATGATAAGCTTCCAAACCATCCAAAAGTGGTAATACTAGAAATGGTCAATGAAATCCTTGGAATGATAATCGACGATCGACAAGTGACGAATAAGTGTATGTCGATGTTCAACGCGAGAAGAAGAACATTTTGCGGCGTTTCGTAACCGTGGACCAATCGTGGATCCAAAAGACACTAGAGACAGTGGACTGATACTGCCGAATGGAAGACAAAGAAGGCTAAGGTCGTTCTATCGGCTAGCGGAAGGTGACCATTACTCAAACTAGAATTTCAACATTGAGTCAGTAATGGACCCAGGTGGTGTCAATTACTGAAGTAATTGACCCACCCAATTTGAAAGTAAATAGGTAATTCTATAAAAACGTTGATTTAGATTTTTTATTTATAGAGCAATGGGAAAAACAAAAAAGCAGGCCCAGACAAAGAGGATGTTTTCTTTTTCATATTCTGATGACAATATGTGAAAAGCCGTGCAAGTGGTGAAGGAAGACGGTCTTATTGTTAGCAAAAACAGACTGCAAAATAGTTTGATGTTCCCCCGAGGTACACTAATCATGAAACCGTCAGGTGCTGTTCCTCTTCAGAGGGAAATGGGCCCTCAATCGGAGTTATCTGAAACAGATGAAAACACGTTAGTTACATGGATTCATGCCATGGCGAAGAAAGGATTTTCCGTATATAAACAGAATCTTCTTTTGTCAGTCAAAAAATTTCTAGAAGATAATGGAAGAGAAATTCGATACTTAAAAGAATCTAAAACGCCAGAACGATCATGGTTTGAAGGTTTTCTAAAACGCCATCCTGACATAAAAGAAAAAGATACCGAATCACTAAGCAAGGCTCGAGCTGCACTTACCCAAGATCGTATTCATGGTTGGTGTAGAGGATTTGTGCGCTGGAGTTTAACACTTCTGTTGTGACTTCACTAATACTACCAAGGGTGGTAAGTAGGTTTGAATAATAACACTTTTGACACTGACTTTAAGCGAAACCTGCCGCATTTAGCAAAGAGAAAAGTGCTCTTCTGCCAGTACAACGCACAGACGCACAAGCGCTGCGACTATTATTTATTTACATGATGAAATGACTCGGTGGTAAGAGGTTTGGGTCGAATGAGGAGTTCATCGCTGAAGCAGAGGCCCATTTCGAGGGTTTCCAGAAATCTTGTTACGAGGGCAACGAAAAATTGGAGAATCCTTGGATGAAGTATACCGAGCTGAAAGAAGACTATGCCGAGAAATAAATTGAGTTTTGCCGAAACTTTTTATTAATTTTAAACCAGCGCTCGTATGCCGAGAGTTCAGTAGACTTGCATTTTTCTTGCCCATTTATTTGGCAAATGCTCAATAAGTGATGGTATGTAGCTTTAGGTTTAAATTTGCATTAGATTTAGTTAATACATACATGGGTGTATGTATGCACATTTTCTTTAGTTGTAGTTATTATTATTATCTTTTACTCCCACCATTGCCCTTTAGTTAGTTTATACTCTGCAAGACAATAAAGAGGTATTATTATTAATCGTATCAGCTATATACTGCCATGATCTTAAACAACAACATCTGGGGTGATTCCAATAGTCTTTGTTATCGCATTAGGTTCGTATGCCACGAATACTTTATTGATTTTATATCCTGCAAATTAAAGTAAACAATTACACATCACACAACAGAAGCGTTTTGGAGAAGTTCCACACACCACAACGCGGGTCTACCAGATGAAGAACAACGCGCCAGTGGAATTAACCGAGCTCATGTTGCCACCATAGAGTCCTAAGGGCGACCAGGAAGACCGTATGCTGCTAGTATAGTTTGGAAATCGTCGACATATCAGTTACGTCGCGGTACACTACATAATAATAGATTGCCGTGGTATTGATGACAGGGATATGAACAAATTGAAAGTCAAAAAAGTAAAGTCTGTGAGAGAAATTAAGAAAAAGGATATTAAGAAAACGACTGCAAATGAAGGGGTGATTGGAGAAGTGGATGGTACACGTCATACACACATACATAGGGTATTAGATAACGTATTTGATAAATTAATTCAATCGTTAAAATTATATCTTTATGTTATTGTTATAGTAACATTGCTAAATTTATTTTCAAACAAATCTTTCGATATTGTTTAAATAGGTTACAATTTCTTGATTAATTCATTATAATTATATTAGCAGGTATCATTTAGTTGTCATTCAGAAGTTGCCCGGCTGTGTCAACCTGACATAAATAAAAAAAGAATCCAAAATTTATTGTTATTAAAATTCATTAATATTAATTTATCAATTTCTAACATTGCAATATATATGCATATCAGCTAATTATGCGCTATAATAAAACTAAACCTGAAACAAGAGAAGAACAATTAAAATCACATTAACATATAAGTAGCTTATAAACGAAACAAAACGTAGGAAATTTTTCATAGAATAGGCTCCGTCAAAGATAGCAGTGTTTCACCTACACATTAATCACGCAGGCAAAACAAAAGAAGCAAGTCCAGTCCAAAAACCTTCCATTTTAATTTTTCATTTACCGTGTTACAGAAGACCGAGCATACGAAATATTCGCATAACGTTCGCAACGTTTAATCCGTTCCCGAGCGGTTGTGCCCTCGTAGAGCAATGAATATCATTAATTAGAAACGCCGCGTGTAGCACGACTGGCACCCTGGAAGAGCGAGGATAGGGTGGAGAGGTGTAGGTCTCCCGCTGCGTCCGCACAATCTCATTACGGCCAGCGTTACTTGCGTTTTAAGGCCGCTCCCACGCGGAGAGGAATTAACATCCGTCGGGCCACAGCACGCTTCCGGTTTGCGTGGAAAAAATTGCAATCAGATGATGTAAAATAGATTCTCATTTACTTATTAAGGGGAATGAAGTTGATAGAATAATAAATAAACGTTTGCGCCTATTATTGTTGTGCAACGAAGTAATTCGATCTATAATGGAGCGCCCACACAAAAACAAACTGAGTTTATGCGCAGATATGCACTTACACTTATAGATGCCTATGGTTGCTTCAATTTTTTTAATCGTGTAGGTGTTTTTGTACGAATAAATAAATCCTACGCTAATCTAATGGTGCACTAATCGCTCTTGTAATATGATACCAAAATAGTTTATGCAAGCAACGTGTACAAGACAAGAATTAATTATATGGGTAATCAGTCCAACAATGCAACAATAAGGTACGGTTGGGTTGGAAGGAAGTAGGACATTGAAGAAATATTATGATTGCGTCAATGTGTTTCGCACACCCAGATTTCTGTTATCCTAGAAGCTTCTTTCAACGTGTAAAAAGTTTATGAATAAAAGTAAAAATAAACCAGAACTAATCTGTTGCTTCAAAATCTTGCCCTGATTGTCTATAGGAAGACTACTTATAATTAGCAGCTGCCTATGATTTTACTTTCCATAATAAAATACTTTATCAACACCATTTTGCGGTGAAAGTATAAATTGTGTTTTCATCTGTATTTCATCCAAATTGAACATCAAAAATGACAATCAAAATATAGAGTGTATTCCTACTTTGGATGAATTGAATGAAGTTACATTGTTCCATTTTGGATATACAGCGTAGATCATTCATTTTTTCTAGGAGTAAAAAAATTATAGCAATGTATATTATGGAGTTTAATATTTATCCTAACAGGTGAACATAAACACCAACATAAAATATATAAACAGCCCGAGCTGTAGGAACCCTTCTGTTTACTATTCGAGTTCAATGATCCATCTTTCTTTTATAAAAGCGGTAATTTATACTAGACAAACAGATACCTGATACCGCCAGATCGCAGTCTTATAGCCGTCCTAAGTGCCATCTCCTCTTCGAAGAGGTCCAGTGATGGGACACTTAAGAATGCTTCCATTGTCGCCTTTGTGGTGGTTCGCATTGAGCCCGTTTCGCTGAGACATGCGACACGCTGCACATCTGTCAGCTTGTTTCTGGTTGCCACTCGTTTCGCTCCTGACCGCCAGACCAGAGCGCCGTAAGTTAGCACAAACCTAATAATGGCAGTGTACAGCCACAACGTGACCTTCGTAGAAAGTCCCTGACCCCCTGCCAGAAGACTGCACATTCCTTTCCGGTGCTTGTTTTAACATGTTGGCCCCAGTTCAGTCTATCGTCAAACACAACTACCAGATATTTCACTTCTTGTGAGGAACTTAGGGGCTTGGCAACTAATTTTGGTGGGTGGAGATACTCCACTTTTCTCTTGTTGATAAAGAGTACCGTCTCTGTTTTATCTCGGTTGGCAGAGAGGGCACATACTCTACACCAATTTTCAATAGATTTTAGAGCAATCTGCATAAGCTGGGCACGCCCTCAAATTTGGGTGGGTTTTGAAGAAACGCAACTTCTCTTACGTGCAGTGTAAAATCTATTCATCCTGTCTTTGGAATAAAAACTATGTTTATTTCTCTCCATTCCCCTGAAGAGGGCCACCAATGAGTCTAGCAGGGCGCCCATGCCCCAATGCAGCAGGGTAGAAAACACCACGTCCAATGAAGGCGTTTTATTACCCAGATAATTCGGAGTTCTTCAACCACCCTCTGCGCCACCATCCAGTCCTCCTCTGTGGGAGGCGAAGGGTGTGAGTCTTTCCAGATCGGTGTGTTTGTTACCACGCTGCCTAGAAGGTGGGTAGCCATAAGAATCTCGGCTGTTCCTTAAAAGTCCGACGTAAGAGTGCGGTCCTCTCGTTTTAGCAGACCAAGTTCATAGTTAGAGCCTTTACATAGGAGTCTCTTTAGTCGGGAAGCCGTCATGGTCGATTCGATGGAGTCGCATTAGTTTATGCAAGCAAGTCCCTGACCACAATGAACCTCCGTCTTATCTTGCCTATGTTGGGTTTTATAGACTTGTCAGTCTTCCGCAGACCTGGCGGTTTTGGCTTTGTTAAAAAGTTCTCCCAATTTTGGTTCTTAATCTGCAGAGATCTTAACTCCGCTAGAGGGTCAGGGCAATCAATTTAAACAGCTTTACACCGATAAAGTATAAATGAGGAATTAGGATTAAATAAAAGAATCAGAAATAATAAATAAATATTTAAGTTGGGAAAGGGCCTTTTTAAGGGATCCGGTAAACAAATTTTACGAACTAAGAACGTTGACCATGCGCAATAATGAAGTAGTAGAAATCCTGTGTTTGTTCATTTCTATATATTGGTGATTATGTTGATTTAATATATACTGTGTCTTTTGAGCATATAAGTTTATAATTTACCAACTACTACTACTATTATTCTTTAACAAAACACTCGAACAAATTAATCATGGCTAGAAAGTTTATTTGTAGATTATTTCTATTTTATTAACTCACAATATTCAGCTTTCTCCATATTTACAATTTTACAGTAATTATGACGATTCTAATTTTCAAATATCCCTTCAAGGCATCTTGAAAAGAGTATTTATTAATCCATTTAGAAATTATGCAATTATACAGAAATAATTCGATACCCAACAAATAAAAGATTATTAAATATTAAGACCATTTAGTTGCATAAAATGTAGCACCATTAAATTAAAGAGCAAATCGTACTTTGTGGCAGGTTACACTAAACAGGTGCCTTTTAATTTTCACCGATAGCTTATGTATCTGTCCGTAACTTTACATAAATTTAATAATCCATAATTGGACTCTTGTCTTTACTTACTCAGCAAGTTAATGAGGAACTAAACCACTCAGTATTTACGGGAATATCCAGTAATTAAGTTAACTTACGCACCTAGGTAACATCGATTTATCGACTCCTAATTATGCAGGTTTCCAAGAAAGATATCAACAAAGAAAAAATCGAATTGATAACATGTATCTTTTCAAAAAAAGAGTACTTTCCAATTATCGTTCTATTTATATGAGAGTTCCGCTTAGAAATATCGTCGTAAAGCTTCGGTTATATATAACGCTAAAGAAGTGATTCAACTGATCAAGAATATCAAGATAACCGATAGATTTAAAATACTGGGATAGACTAATAATAATAATTATAGAGTGCGAGACAAGGATATTATGAGGTGTAAATTTAGTTCCTCACGCGTTTTTTTGTTCATTTAGATAGAACTTTATTATAGTAATTATTCGGTGAAAAATTACCAATATAAATAATAATTTATATGTATACTTTTATTTTCTTTAACATTTATTTCATGTTTTATTTGCTTTTTACCTGCATACCTTTTGCTGTCCATTTTTTTTTTTTTCACTAAAGTGTCATTACGGATCTTAAATCGAGTATAAATCAATATAATGTTTAAATTGTTACATATGCTGTAAGATACAAAACTTTCTAGGTCATTGTTCAATTTAGAAGCAAAAAGTTAAATCCTGATTTTCAGGCAAATACTTTGATTCTTACAAAAATGTTCACATTATATTACATTTCTTTCTACTAACTTACAGATTACATTTAACTTAAGTGTATTACCTTAGGGCATAGCATGCCTACCCTGTCTCATATACAACAAAGAGGATAATAAAATAAATAAATATGTACATATACAGTAAGAGTAATTACTCTATGCTCACCCGATACTATACGAAGTCAGTGTTTCCAAGAGCGGTGCGACATATGAGACGATCCAAATAATACGATAGAGGAACGCTAGACGCAATATGCTTATTGCCTAGGGGGCGAACCAAATTTTCTGATATAAAAGGAAAATAAAATACTATAATAACGTATTAATAATTGTCACTTTATAAACTCTAAAAAGTGCCGTATTGGTCTATGAATGATGAAATCAATGAAAAGGGTACAAGCATTAAAGACGGACTCAAGTTTCTGCCTATGTATCTAGTAAACACACTGTTCGGATTACTCCTCCCGCACAAGTATTAATTAATTCGGGACGACACGTGTTTCGGGAATACGTGGATTCCCATTCTCAAGTCCGACACCGAATCTTTACTGTTTATGTATCTAGTAGGCAAGGCCCCATCCAAATATTACCGACTACTATAGATGACTACAGTTTCTCTAATACTGTATACAATATGGTACTACTATTACTAAACCACACCGTGAGAATGCAACTGTTGCCACGCATTAAAACAATAATCATAATAAATTTTAAACAAAATAAATAAAGCTATTAAATTCCAAGAAATAACTGCTTCATTTGTTTGTAAAGCTTCAAAAGGGTATGTGTTGGAGCCTGTTTCATGTTAGTACTTGCCAATGGAAACAGAAAGGTGAAATTGTGTCGTGGCACAAAGAAATTCGTTCGTTCTACTATGAAGGGGCAATCAATATTACTTTTAAGCAAGTTTTGTAAGAATGGTATCGTATTTTGTGAATGATATCCTTTCTTACGCCTAATCCAACATACTATGTCTTTGTAGAAGTCCTGTACCTCTTTCAGGATAAATTCCATCGATTATAAAGAAATTTACAATGGATACAATCAAAGATTAGGGAGTCACATAGAAAGGATTCCAAATTAAGGCACCATATTCTAGTAATTAATACATAGGCAAAGAATAACAATTCTAATAAGGTTTCATATTTGAATGGTAATGTGCCATTACCCTTCATTTGATAGGGCGAGATACATATATGGTGAAAATGAACGATAACTACAGGCAAGTACAAAGAAACATCTTCCTACGTTTAGCTTGAACTTAAAGCTATCACTCCAATCGCCAATCGCATTCAGAACACATTGGAGTTTGCCCACACACTATTCGATGAAATTTCAGAAAAAACATGATCGGCATAGGCAAGAAAAGGCGTTCTTCAGGCAAGCAAATTATTATTATTATTGTATAGCACAAAAAATAAAGGACCCAGATTCGATAACTTTAAAATAGTAAGCTTTACAAGTGCAATTAATAATAATAATATCATTTATTACACAAAAACTAAAAATAATGTGTCAAGATCAATAAAGAGAGTAAACAGATAGATAAAAATAACAAGTAAAACATAATGACATTGATAACAATATATATTAAACCATACTGAATAAACTTGAATAAACTAAATAGCCTTAAAACGAAAAAAAATTATATAGAAAGAACAAATAAATTGCATAATAAATTAATGACATAAAAAGTTTTCAATATTTAAGATTCAGATAAAGAATAAAAACTATTCTTGAACAAGTATGTTTTAAAGTTTTTGCGGAACATTTGAATATTGTCTACTAAATCTATTGATAGTACAATTTTATTATAAATTCTCATTCCCATGTTTATGGGTCCCAAAGTACTGAAATGGAGTGTCTGCCGGTCTATGCAATTGATCTTTTATTCTGGTGTCATGGGCATGTACTGCCGAATTAACTTGGAATCTGTGTCTGTTAGAGTGTATATAACAACAAACTTCGAGAATGTAAAGAGATGGTAAAGGTAATATTTTTAAAAGAGCAAATAAGGGGTTGTATGTTTCCTGATAGAAAACGTTCTTTATATGAATAATATACTTGAACCGAATTCGAGTTTACAATATTATCACATAATAGCACTCGATTATTTTACGGAAAGCTACCTGCATCTTTGCCTTCCATCTTGTTTTGATTTAAATTAAATCCTCTTCATCCCATTATTAAATATATTTATTCACACAAAATGAATGTACTATACGTACAAGAACACTTGAAGGTCTGATTTCACTTGTGCATGGCATTTTTGCACGTCTTGCAATCGATGTATCTACACCAACTCGGCTGCTACATACCTAGAATTGCGCTTCAGCAGCATTAGGCTGTCTATCATTGGCTCGGCATAGCATCACGTCCCGACCTCGTAATCACAACTCGCCCAACATCACATTTATTTCTATACGCCAAAATGCGCCTACATATTACGCATGTTTGCGGTTGGTAGATCTTTCCCCAGCCATATCCCGTGCTGTCCCTTTACGAGGAGAACCTTTTGACGTTTTCCGTCAATTGCTACAAGATTTATCCGCGGACGTATCTACATATATCTGTGTACGCTAGCATATATCGGTAAGTGCATACAACCGCGGTATTTCGACAGTCCATTCGGCTCAGTTTAGTCTGTAGAAGATGTCTTGATGGAAGAGGCGGTGGAATACAACGATGACAACCGTACCGCTGGAGCGCAATTTATGTTGTACATATGACATTTTTGGCCTACATACTCATAGCATCGTATACCGTATTAATCTCGCTTTACATCTCGTATCATATGCAGGTGGAATACGATACTTTTGAGAGGAATTTTTATTATATGTACATATGGAAGTTTGTATTTCTTCTCATTTCTTTTTAGATTTCAAATTAAGTATTTAGTGTATAAAGTATATTATTATACAGACTAAACAAGCATGATAAAGAGACCCCAGTCGACAGCAGCTGTAGTGCGAAGAGTCGAGGCCTGGATTTGTGTTTCCATTCCACAAGTCTGTATAACGCAATAAGTGTGATTCACGTAAACACAGGAACGTACTGTTACCATGTAAAGTTTGTAAAGTTTGTCAGTAACTAAGTAATTGGTACGTTGCCAGACAACGGAAAAGTTACTAAAATAGAAAAATAACGTCAACTTAGAATCTGAAAAATCTTAAGCCATATAAATACAACTAAAGTGATAAATCGTCTAAAAAAAGAAGAAAGAAAACTGGATATTTGAAGTTAGGAAGAGAAAGGTGAAGGACGATCGAAAAGCAAGGGAGTGGAACACGTTACATTTAAACGCAACGAGTGTGGTTAAGGTATCTATGAATTCGAATTGAAATATTATCAAAACTCGTTGTATTTCCTTTGTATAGTAGCTATAGATCGTCTCCACCTCAGAGTGCAGTACAGAGCTTATGAGAACTCGATTCACGATTGACAAATCGTCGAATCAGCTGTACATTATCGCTTCCGGTTTCATTATTTGAGTTTCTGACAGTTAAAATGCATATTTTGAGGAAAACAGCAAAACATTTTAAAAAAATTATAAGAATCAGTGAAAAAGCCCATAATTTTATTTATTATTACTCAACATTAACGTAATTTACATTTCGAACAGTTATTTAGCAATTGGGGTATTATACAATTTATTAAATTTAAAGTAAAATATATAATCCTTTGACAAATAATAGTTTCCGCTTTTGTAACAAAAATATCTGGAATCATACAAATCCCCATATAACACAATAATATTTAAGAAAGGAATAGCAATTACACACACATATGCCTTGTTTCAACTTTTAGTCAGTCGATGAACCAG
>JARFOC010000662.1:909004-923516 GCA_031763485.1 Osmoderma eremita | reverse complement strand
TGGTATACTCTTCTATCTCCTACAACATCTTGGTATGGGGACGAGGCATAGGTTACAAGCGTGCATTTATTACACAGTAAAGAATCCTGCGCTTGATGTTCGGTTTGGGACTTCGCGATAGTTATAGACTATTATTTCCTGGTCACAACCTGTTGATATTGCCCAGTATATACATCTACAAGGCAGTGATACATGTAAAAAAGAATAGTCACTTATATCTTAGAGACGAGAGGAACTATCGGCCTAGATAACGTGATCTTTGTATATCACCCAAACACCTTACATCTCTTTTCGAGAAGTAACCAATGTATAGTTTTGCCAAATTGTATAACGGTTTGCGTTTGCATATAAGAAAGATGAATAATCTAAAGGATTTTAAGCGAAATTGCAATAATAATTTAATTAATGAGTGCTGCTAGGAATTTTTATCATTGTGATGTATTTCTTGTTTTTAAATTTTTTAACTATGTTTGTTTTGACACTTGCTAATATCGTAACTATCAAACAGCAAATAATAATAATAATTATTATTATTATTTTTAGCAATTTTTACGACGCCCTTAACTAAAAGTGACGCTAATATTTTGACATTTCTAATTCCAGAGCTCACCTAGCAACTCTTATGTCAATTATATTGGGTAACAAGAGCTAGATGCTTTACGTTGCTTCGTACGATATTATTTTCTTGAAACTCTTATTCATTTCTTATTTCTTATTTGTGTATGCTAATTTAATGAAATTAAAAATAATGTTTTACTGGGAAATTTGAAAATATCCCTTAAAAAAGGAATTCAATATATACAAAGTATTAAAAAATTTGTGAATGCGCTGATACTGTCAATCGATAATGAAATGAACAAATTTATGGAACTGTACGACGGAAATTTAATTAAAGGTCAAGGTAAATTGTTTAATAAGCCCCTTAAACCCAAAGTAAAAGAATTACTCCCACGAGTATATGTTTAATACCTTTATTATTCTCGAAGCTCCTCTAATGACTATAACTTCGTAACAAAGAAAAATAGCAATGTTTGGGTATCCACCATTCTCTTCATTTTTTTATGCGTTTCAATATTATATTAATGATGTATTGTTCCATTTTAAATTTTAGAGAAAAAAAAACAAATATTTTCATAAATTAGAAATAGCGCCCTCTGTTATTCATATGGGCAACTACATAATTCCCTGCTTCATACGGTTCAATTCTTTGATAAATTCTCTTTCTAATGAGCCCAGAAAAATTAAAATCCGTTAAGGTAAGCCGAAGTTATGATTGGTTTTCTACGCAGATATACCCTCTCCCACCTTACCCCTAGTAGGGGAATTATGTTAAAAAGTTAAAAATGAAAATTGTGTGTGCATTTTACCGATAATAATTTTGACCTATATTTAATTTGAACTTGAAGACAAAATATCGAATTTTTAATTAATATAAAGAGTTACGCCCCCTGGTGATCATTTCGGAGAGTTAAAATATTTTTATTGAAATTCTGTTTGTCACCTTTATTATCAAGATTTTCGCCGTAAGGTTGTAAGATGAACGATTGACCAGATATTGCCGATGGCCGACATTAACCAGACACCCGGTATACCGCGAAAAAATTGTGTTTTTCTTCGCCGTTGTTGTTGACAAATCCTAGAATTAATTTTATAATGAAATCGTTAAGAACCATCAGAGATGATTATAATCAGTTTAATACACGCCTGTACTTTTTTGTGTCCGGAGTCCGGTTAAGGCCAGCTACCTGTATATAATCTGTACGGATATATAATTACAGTTGGAGTTTAAGTTGTTCTTCAAACAATCTTTCATCTACTTGCGAGCCCCTTCAGATTCTCATTTTTGAGAGTTTTACGATTCGATAAAAAGAGAAAAAACAAGATTATATCCCCTGGAGTGTGTTCAGAAACGTTAAGGCAATTTAAATTTCGCACTTTGACGTCACATATGAGTATTTGCAAAGGATGCACTTCGAGCGTGATATTTTCTGAACATTTCGGTGTGATTTTGGATTTCCTGTACATTCGTATTATCGTAGGTCAATCTGTCATATTTGTTGTGATGTGGAATCGGTATTTATTTCGTTAATAACCACAATTTAAAGATTAAGGTTAATAGTTATAGTGATACACTATTATGAACACACCCAAGCAGCAAAATTCAAATTTTTAGTAACTTCAACTTAAAGACATGAAAATACCCATTAATATAATACAAAATAGTAGGTAATTTCATGGTTTAATATTGAAGTTACTAAAAATAATTATGGCGAATTTGAATTTTGTTTCCAAAATCACAATTATGTGTTTTGATTTTATGGACACAGTATTCACTGAAGAAGAAGTAAGAAGTAAGGTAAAAAGCAAAGCACCTGCGGGACGCTTTTCGTCCGAGTAAATAGCGGGATGTTGAGAGCGCGCCTCACAAACACTCCAATAGTAATTTTTGAACGTTACGTTCTAGTACCTGACGACATTCATTTATATTTTCTGAACGAAATTAGAGCGTTATTTGATCGAAGTTACGCTCCGAACGCTTTTTCTGAACACACCCCTGCCGGAAATAAGAAATGAACGACGAATTACGCAATAAGTAAATCGATATCGTTCTGGTGGTGACAGAAATAACGCAATAGGATCTTAACAACCAATTTCGGCTCTCTCTAGTGGGTGTATTCTAAGGTATCGACCTTCTTATGTCTTTCCTGCGATTGGTATAGTCATTTAATTCCAAATCTAGGTTATGTTATAACCTAAAAATGTGCTACCTGATAAGCATCGTTGCACCAAATCTGTTTTACGGCTTCGTTCAATTCGTTTTGAGTCGACAACCATAGGTCGTCGGACTTTATTAACAAAGATATCATACGTATACTCCCATATTGCATCTCGTACTTCTCCGACAGTAATAAAATAGTGTTTAAACTAACAGATAAGGATAAGGATATCAATCGGTGCACCATATGATTCTGTAGGTGATCTCGGAAGAATTTTTTTTGCGAAATTGTCATTGAATACGATAAGCAAGCTTTGGAAATATCTATAAACTTTACAACTTTAAAATCTCCTAGAAAAAGGTATACGAAAAACTCTATGTGCATTTTTTCGTGTATTCTTTAAAAAGCAATAGAATTTCGATCATTTCTACATGAAAATCACCAATCTCCGTGCAAGTAATTAACGTGTGACAGTTGCGTTAATAGTGTTACACTAATAACGTTACAAAGGGTTTCTGGTAAATTTGAATCTCTTTAGAAAATCGATGTTCCGCATACATTACGCGGCATAGTCAGATTTACCTACGTTAATAGGATCTCGCATGGGGATTACATGTGACAAGGGTTTTTGCCGTCTTAGGTGTTTCATGCTAACTGAAAGGACAATGAAATTTCGTTGTTTAAACTGTCATAGTTTTCAGGTGTTCTGAGGGGTACTCTTGACTACACAGAAAAACTTTACGGGCTATTTGCACATATAGGACAGGCAAGATAAAGATCGTTACACGTCATTGATTGTGAATGATTATGTGGGGCTGTTGCTAAAACACGTTGTGAATAACTTTTCATTGAATAAATATATGTTAGGTTGTGTGAAATTTTTTGGTTAATTTTTTTTAATTTGCTTTATTGTCATGTTTTCATGACTAAATTTTATGGACAAAGCGAAGTAAAATTACAACTAAGAATAGGTACAACAAACAAACAAGTAATACATAGTGTTGACACACTAAGTTGTCAAGTGGGAGAAAAAAAAATACAAACATTTAAATTAAAAATTTTACCCTCCTCCGAAAAAGTCGTTAACTGCGTAAAGGGTTTCCATTAGGAGATATGATTGAACCTTCTTGCGGAAATTTACATAGGTTGGTATCGATCTAAGCTGGATTGGGAGATGGTTGTATAGCTTGATTGCGTTGTAGATGATTGAGGTTTTACTCAACTCTGTATTTGGTATTGGAAAATAAAGATCGCAATCAAAGCGTCACGTAACATAGTTATGGTGGTGTTGTTCAGGTACATCAGAATGATGTTTACGAACTAGTGAGGCATTCAAGGATGAATAGCGCAGAGAGAGTTAGGATTTTATGGTTTAAGAAGTAAGGTTGGCAATGAACTCTGCTCCGAAGATGAAATATGTAGCGAATTGCCCTTTTTACAGTTTAAAAATGGTACTAAAATTGTGTAAAGTACAAGTGCCCCAAAAGGGCAGAGCGTAACGAAGATGCGATTCGAAAACAGCAAAGTAAGTGATTCGAGCAGAGGGAGGATTAAGCTCCCTGGCTACAGATCTAATTGCAAAGCACGCAGAAGACAATTATTTGGTGAGGGAGTCGATATGCAGAGACCATCTAAGAGTGTCATCAACAATGAAACCCAGGAATCTGACAGATGGAACTATATTGATAGTCTCATCTTCGAAAACACATAGTTGGTGCAGTGCACTTTTATACGGTAGAATCACGGTTTTTACTTTATTATAGCACAGACAATTTGAATTGCACCACTTTTTGATGATGGTTAAGTCGCTGGATACAGCTGCTCTAAGTGATGCTATTGTCGTCTGCGAAGGGACATAGGTGCCCGCTGATCTTTAAATTGGTGATGTCATTGATGAATAGAAGGAAAAGCATTGGAGCCTTGCGGAAGGCCAGAGTCAATTTCCATACATGATGAGGAAGATCTATTCGTTCTCACGATCTGTTTCCTATTGAAAAGGTACGACTTGAACCGTTCCAGGGGAGTACCACGAATCCCATGGTAAGATAATTTTTTTTATTAGGATGTCATGGCTGACATAGTCAAAGGCTTTAGAAAAGTCTCAAAACACAGTTGCTGTAAAATGCTTGTTATTTATATTAGTAAAGACTTAATTAAAGACCGAGATCAAGGCGTCGGCTGTACCTGAATTGGACAAGAAGCCAAACTATGCAGACGTTATAATTTTGATTTTTTTAAGAAAAGCCATTAGCTGTTTTTTTATAAACCTCTCAATAATTTTAGATAAATCTGGGCGATAATTATTAATATCATCCTTATCACTGCCTTGATGAAGAGGGATGGTAACAGCTGTTTTAAGACATCGAGGAAAAACACCTTTCAAAAACGAGTCGTTTATTAGACTGACTAGGGAAACGATGGCATCAACCGGAAGCCTCCAAATAATAGTAATGGAAGGGCCATCAGTGCTGCACGTTGATTTCCTCTTAATCTCCTTTATTGTTTGCAGTAGTTCTAGGTTACTTATGGGCCTTAAAAAGAAGCTGGAGGAATTCATATTGGTGGCCGGAAGGTAGGAGAGAGGGTGATTTCCTGGCGGTATATCTATAAATTTTTTGCCAACATTAATGAAGTAATGATTAAGTTCATTTGGATCAGGGCACTCTGGTTCTGTTATTAAATATTTTTTTAGAAATAAAGATGCAGTCCAAATAACAATTTTGTTGGTTATTGTTTACCAATAATTAACAAATTACGATGTAAATATCAGAAATATTAAATTTTATTGTTAAGTCAATCATAATTTTCAACAATAAATTTTTTTTTGATTTGAAAATCGTTCCTTGCAATAATTAAACAAGAATATAGTTAATCCAACAATATTTTTTCGAACAATTCGTTTTTGTTGGATTAATGCAAGTATTTTTCTGAGTGCAGAACTTTATGACCGTAGTATTCTGCAAGGTTATCAACAACATATGATTTTGAGGCTTGTTCCTATAATGTAATGTATTAATATATATAAATAAAATACAGAAAATATACTTACAGTGTGTTTACGATAGAATGAAATGTATTTGTTAGATTGAGACACTGTTTTTTAGGTTTGAAGAAGATTTACTTGCTTTTATCTTTACAGAGTTATTTACGTGTATATATCTATTATTACGTCAATAAACCGCCTCTCTATCTTCACATTCGTTTTGATTGGTGGGCATGTTCCCCAGTCTCCGCTGCAGCGCCATCTATAGTTCATCCCTAATAACGCTGCAGCAGCGCCACCCAGAGGTCAACCCCAGTAAACAAAATAGTTGAACATTTAACGTAACACAGTGAATTTAAGTTAAAAATACCCTTGTTGAGTAAAGAACTCTGTATACGCATTTCGGCAACTAAGTTACCATCCTCAGCAGAAAACCACAAAGGAAAATAATGTCAGACGTAGCACTCCGAGAACAATCCTGCTCCTAGACCGCCACTATCAACATGAATAACAGACTTTTCTAATGAAGAATGGAAATTTTGCTATTGCGCATTTTTATACTTTCAATACGTATGGCCATTATCTAGCTTATTATTTCCTATATCAGACTCACTCTGTATATCCAGCTATATAAGTTTTACAAGATACGGTACATTCTGTTACATTGTAAAATAAGCTTGAACACTATCGGCAAAATGTAATTACTCACTTTGTATTATTATTATTAAAATAAGTTTTTGAATATAACGTTGCTCTAAGATGATTACTAAACAGGCTGGTTGATTTCTCATTGTGCACTCATTGTTAAATTATGGAGAAACAGTAGAAAATCGCTTTCAAAGAAGAGTGGTGTCCACTTCAGGTTCCCCAAGCGTCTGCTAAATCTTAGGTCTTAAGGCACCTGAAGTGCAGTTCTGACCTAAGGAGGGTGCTTAAAATTAATGAACTTGGCGAAGTTTCAAGTGACATTTGCTTTCTAAAGTACGGAGCTCAAGTACATATTGCAACGTACTTCACATATTTATCTAATAACTTCAGTTCATTGTACAAAGCTGTATGATCTATTAACAGAATGTTTTAGTTTTATTAAGGGCATTGTAAAGAATGGATGGGAATTTGGATATCTGCATAATCTGTTAATGAGAATGAGAAGTTTATATAAAATAGAAAAAATGTAGTTAGGAGTTGAGAATATAAATTCTACGACAATATATTCTCATTGTTAGATCTATTCCGTCTGGCTCTGAAGGTAAACTGCGGTTATTTTGGGGAAGTTACACTTTCACCTAAGCCCTAAGATGACCTTGAGGAAATACTATACATAGTTTACACACTTCCTACGGGCATAAATTTAGTATGAGGCCCTAATAGCCACTGCCAATTAAAGTTATAGGTTGCAATGATATTGGAAATTGTAATACGAAATATTCCTGTTAATAAAGACTATTACACTATGCTTATTACATTATATTGTTATGAATAGTAATTCCTAGTTGATAACAATTGAAATGTGTATTAAATTATAAGGGCGATGCATAAATCTTCATTTTATCGCTATTGTTTCAAATGCTCTTATCATTGTACTTTAATAACACGATTTTACAAATTGTTTACGCATTAGCCGGCGACATCCTCATAGATATGCACGTGTTGTTCCACAGTTACTTGCTTACCTATACAGTTGTTGACACTGTCCTTGTTTAAACGTAATTTTATAGTTGCTACACACATTGTTACAAATGTTACCTAGTTGTTCGCGGTTATTAGAAGTTTCGAAAGCGGGGTTGGTTAGAAGTTGAGTGCGCGCGAGGGGTGGCAACTTGGATGGCAGGAGAGCAGGTCGGCCGTTCTATCCGTGAACCTCCGACATTGTTATGTCTGTTCCATTTCCCCCGGGAGAAATTATTCGCTTCGGCGTCGATAACGAGGTAGCACGTGAAACAGTGTACGCTGAGGCACTCCGTGGGGGCGCAGTGACGTAGGGCGGAATGTCTTTTGTCGGATAACATATAGGTTGGGTGCGTGTGCGGACGAGGAAATGACAACTTTCGCCACAAAGGAGACGGAGAACGGGAGAAGTTAGATTAGGTAATATTACGGTTTCTATACAAATTGATATTCAGGTGGGGCATGAGGGTTCTCTTGTATTGTGCAGAACCTCCAGTCACCGTTACAAACTTGATTTTTTGATATAATCGTGACAAATCTGCGCGTACTGGTGTCCTAGGTCTCACTAGCAGCATAGTGTATGAACTCTAACGTATTGAAGGCAACGTGTACGAGGTATGTAAATTAAGTAATGAGACTGATATTTTTAAATATTTTCATTTGAAAATAAGTACAATAAACATTGTCTCTCTCAAAATAACTCCCTTGGGAAACCACACAGCGTTGAAGACGGGTCTTCCATTCCTCATAGCAGCGCTGGAACTCGGATATTGGAATCGCCTTTAGCTGGTGGATTACAGCCGTTTGAATGTTTTCGAGTGTCCCAAAATGATGTTCCTTCGGATGAATCTTCAATCTTGGGAAGAGGAAAAAGCCACAAGGATTCAAGTTGGGTGAATAAGGAGGCTAAGAAGTCACAGAAATATTTTTACTGGCCAAAAAGCCGTTTATGGAAATTGCTGTGTGACAAGGCGCATTGTCATGATGCAGTATCCAATCGTTCTTGATGTTTGATCTCATGATGTTTGACCTTTTCGGAGTCTTTCGAGAACCTATCGGTAAAAATGTTGATTAACTGTGTGTCCTTGAGGCACGAACTCTTTCTGAACGATTCCCTGGCTATCAAAGATCAGCAAAATCAGCATGCAATTGATCTTTGATTTGCTCATTCTTGCTTTCTTCGGCTTTGGAGAGTCTGAAATGTGCCATTCTATGCTCTGGTGTTTTGTTTCTGGGTCATACTCCAACACCTAACTCTCATCACCAGTAAAGACACGTTCCAAAAAATTTTCATTATTTCCAATCGATTCCAAAATGTCAAGGCACCTTTCTCTCCTGATGTCCTTTTTTTCCCGCGAAAGGGTTTTTGGAACCATTTTAGAGCAGATCTTTCTCATTCCCAATTCATTGGTCAAAACTTGATAAACCGTGGTATGAGACAAATTCAACTGTCCCCGATCATTCTGACCGTCAACCGACGATCTGAACGCACACGATCGCGGATTTTGTCGACATTGCCATCGGCTCTTGCATTTAAAGTCTTTCTGCTGCGTGGCTCATCTCCCATAGACTCTCTTCCTTCTGAAAATGCCTTAAATCACCGAAAAACCTGGGCTTTTGACAAAACACTGTCTCCGTAGGTCTGCTGAAGTTTTGCTAAAATTTCTGTTGCACTTTGACCAAGTCTGAAGCAAAACCCGATAGCACACCGCTGCTCGAAATTAATGTCTTTCATTTGTAGAAAGCACTACGAGAACCGGGTTCCCGGAAAAAAACGACAACGGACAACCAAATTACTTGTTCGAGTTCAAACTTGCACTGAACGCGTATCACAATGTCCACTTGTCGCCCCTCCATGTCCCGTGCTTCCTGTTTTGTCATATGAAGCGTTACGTTGTCAGTCTCATTACTTAATTTACACACCTCGTATTTACTCACAAGTGTGTAAATGTCGACATTCGTGTATTTATTATTTGGCGCACGTCATCACATTATAAGGGATAAACAAATATCTAGTTCTCAAACATATTTCGTTGCTTTGGCTATTGCGTTCATGTGATCAGCCAAGTCTCCTTGATATGATATCAGGACCCTTTGACGATATGGCAAATGGTCTGTCTATCTACTCCGTAGTCGCCCATTTGAAGAGCATACATACGCATTTACCATGATTAGCACCAATTCCGCTTCTGGCGACGATTGTGAGAGGAGTCAAAATCAATTTCCTTTTCATCGACGCATTTGGCAGTTCTGTATCGCCAGGAGGTGCTATCTTCCATTTCTTCTTCCATTTGATTTCTAGGTCAAATCCTGAAGCATTTAGAAATTTTATCGTTGTCATTGGAGAGTGTCATTGGCTTTCTTCGGCCTGGACACCTATGGTGCAAAGGATGATTAATTGGCACTAGAGGTTCTGAATTTTGGACTAATCATTCCAACTTTCGTCCTCTGCGTTTTGTGCTTTACAATTGTGAAGACCTTGGAGCATTGATATACGTCCTGTAGGAGGGGGCAGTCGTCCACTCCAAATTTGATTCAAATTCTAATTCTAAGATGCAAGCGCTGCTTGTGGATGGTGATGGTAGGTGTTTCCCAATATTATCTCCTTCTGGCCAGGTAAATGTTTGTACCTATACGTATAACATACTTCTTCTTCTTTGATATTGCTACGCTAGTCTTTCGCAATCTTGAAGTGCCATTCATTCCCTCAATGCACGTCTTTGTGAATGAGTTTTAATTTCTTCCTGTTCCTTCTTCCCGAACCTTGCCAACCAGGTGATTGGTCCTCATTTATCTGTAGTCTTATGATTAGTATTGTAAATCGTGCAAAAAGTGTTTTAGACTCGCCTGGCATCAAGGCTGTAGTCTTTCGGAAAAGCTCTTAAGTGTACTCCGGCCTAAACGTGCATCACAATCTTTGATCTGTACCCTACATATGCCGGAAGAGCTCCAATGTAGGGTTTGGAAACGAAGTTTTTTCCCAGAACTTAAAAATATCGAGGATATACCATTAATTTTTGTTTAAACACGAAAGGAAATTTATTTTTCAACCTCAACAATGTTAATGTGGACATTAGGTTCATCACCAGGCTAAAATATTAACATAAATTGAATTAAAGAGAAAAAAATTATAAACCGGCCACAGCAGGAAGATTAAAAAAAGCAAAACGCGACAACGCCAAGAATTAAATTCAATTGCAATTCCCTAACGAACTCGGAACCTTCCTTGGGACGCCTGAAACCTTCGCTTAAATTAAAAATAAATATAACATTTAGAAGGAAGATGCTTTAGTTCCTCCGGGCACGAGGACCAAGGACCGATGACGCGGTAGTCAGTCGCGTAGCGATAGCGGGGACAAGGAGAAAAAGGAAAAAGAAAACGCGAAGCAGGGGGTGGCGCCCCTTTTTCAGGGTTAAGGCTGGTGTTTCAACAGGCATAATTAGGAGCATTATTACAGCGTCGGAGTGAAGAGGAAAGACCGTCGTCTCGCCGCTCAGTAGAGGGCGCCACCGTCGGCCTAATGCGTGGCGGACGATTCCGCAACGACAGCGGCGGTTTCGACACCCGTTCACTTACTTTCCATTTTAAATTAAAATTTCACTTTGTCTTCGACGCGATCAAAGCTCCCGGAGGTGGGGAGAGGGAAGAGAAATGGGAACGGTGGTACGATCTGCGACGTCCCTATATTAAAATACAAGAGATAGACTAAAATCAGGTGTGTCATATTTTATCCGGATATTCAGTAGAAATTCTGATTTCACCTTGCAACGGTATCCGCTTTTAAAGGTGGAGTGCTAGTGGAGATAATTTTTGTTTTCTAAGTAATTAATATTTAATTAGGTTTTATTTTGGTTCGTAATTTGAGGATAAAATATTGTATAAAAACGTATCTTCGGTTAGAATCCTGCGACGTTCCCAAAATATGCAAATAAGGAATTAGCTACGGAATAAACTGTAAAGTTAGTGGAAGACGGAGCATCTGGGTGCCCTAGCCACAGTGAAGGTTGTGATTTCATATTTTTGGCGCCACTACCGTTAGAAGGAACCCCAAAACCTAACGGTACAGAAGAACCGCGGCAGAGCATTTGTAAAAGTACAAAATAAAGGTTTATGGGGTTCAAATACTTACGCTGGTTAAGTGCTCAATGTTTCTGTGATGGTAAGTGAAATTAGAGTAATAATTATGAAATAAGGGATAACAAGATTACAAAATAAAACTAAAGGCTATTTCGCAAGCGGGAGTAATATTAATAATTTATAAGTAAAAGCAATTAAATAATAGTATATTATTTGATGAGTGTATAATGCCTATCATAATACACGAGGATGAAAAGTTATAAGCACGAGTGAAACGAGTGTTTATAATCATCCGAGTGTATTAGAGGCATTATACTCGAATTAAATACCACGTTTTATCTACAACTATCATAAAAATATATAATAAAACGAAGTTACTATTCCGATTATTCTTATTTAGGCAACCAACATTTCATAACTCAGTATAAATAACATGTCAAATGACAGGTCAGTGTTTTATAAGCAGGTTTATGTATCTATAGTTACGTATTTAATGAACATATTATTTAATAGTTGTAGATAAATAAAATAAATGTATTAAACAATACTACTTATTTATTATTATTCAACTATTACAAAGTCAAAATTCTCCGTATAACCCGAAAATTGAGTAAAATTTTTGGTTTAAAAGGAAAGTTCGAATTTGAAATTTCGAAAACCTTGTCATGTGCCACACTATCAAGATTGATTTCCATCCTTATGGCGGGGAGGGACGGGGGAGTTAAAAACATAAAATTCTTAATTATGCGAACCACCTACGTAAGAGGCAATAACGCTTCTTCTGCAATTAACACAGTTCGACCTCCGCCTCTTAGGAAAATTAATATTATTAATTTACCATAGTACCATTCGCATACTTCACCTCTTATATAAAGGGCGGAGAATTATTTATAACTGGGGCGCATAATTAAAAGCTCTTGTCTATATGATGCGTCGCAGTGAATTTATTAAATTTCATCATCTCAGACACGGTCGATCCGATGGGGTAAGCAGCCGGGGAATCTGTGCGCGAAGAGAAGGAAGGGTCGGCACGTAGGGCTATGGTGAAACGAGCACTGGAAAGGAGCAGTTGGAACGTTTCGGTAAAATATGACGATCATCTCCTTACGTCAATACATACAATATGAATGCGGTAACGCAGGGCCCTTTCTGCTAAGCCTATTAGCATTAATACCTGCGTAGGTTGTTGAGTCGACGGGGCAAGTACATACTATGTTTTTGGTGGTGTGGGGAATAGTGGGGAGAGGAGGGAAGACTACGATACCCCGTTATACCTTGCCAGTGTCGTAGAGTATACAATTCCGTCTGGTACGCATAGTAGGTATAACGTTTTTAATATTCCATGAGGTGTTTCAATTTTAATTAGGAAGAGGATACGTTGCAAAGAGGATTTCTTGTGAATGTTTGATGACGGAGTTGCCGGAGATAATTGAGGTGTGTGTATGTAGAAAATTCCGCGTATCAAGTGGATGTGTATAGAATTGCAAATCTAGACATAACTAGGCTTGATGCTGTTGTAGATACGACCTAATTCAACATCACCTAGAGGGAATCAGTAAATCAGTGAAGTAAATTAGTCATAAAGGGACTTGTAACGTTAACTACTATAGATTCGTCTTTGGAACTACGGCACGTTACTACACCCTTAACAAAATACTTAAAAATACTCCACGCCGCACAAATATATAAAAACTAAGTTTGCAACAATTAAGAATTTTAGACTACTTGATAGGCCGTCAAGACGATGGTCTAAAAATTGGTATTGAGTATCCGAGCACTAAACTTTAGAATTACATAGTTGCAAAGCATGGAACCTACGAAGAAGAAATAGAGATAGGGAAAAAGAGATCCTAACAGACCCGCCGTGTGATAAATGTGAGTTGTCTATGCGAATACATTTATGGCTGCCAGCAATTCAATCCTGTGCATAGTTGAAGTTTATTTGCGCATCTACGAATACACTGCACTACAACTAACAGCTACATAACGACATCTTTATACTATGACTTTTACATGATTATCAGTCTAGCATAAGTCTTACATCACTACCCATAACTACCTTAATACGACTTATATATTACGCATTCCATGTTTTCATTCTTCTGACATGACGTGAGGTTAATACAGCGTTTTGCGTGTTGACCTACATTAATGTGGCATGTTTTCGTGTGTCCTAACACTATTGTTTTTATATTATTTACTCCAATTGGTATTACAATACACAAGAACGGTTTTGGAAGAAGATATGATCATACCTCGTGCGGCGTGTAATAGAATTTTTTAAATATGATTTCTAGTTAAATAAACGGATTGTCTTAGCGAGACGGTTGATGAATGAATGGAATCATTCATCATGTCTTTATTGTACTTAAGTCGTAAACTTCATCGCCGCATATACCACAGCCAGTAGTCATAACAAGACACGAGCGATCTGTATCTTCCTGGCCGCAGTATTTACGTGCTGGTCGTGCAGTATTCAGTGTGCCTGCTCTGCAGCGTGATATGTAGTGCGGTTGCGTAAGCTTTTGTCGCACAATAATAGCATAAAATGGACACTAACGAGGTAGCTTGTAAAATGCCAGGATTCAGATATGAATACGCAACGTTACGATAAGTAAGAAAATACAAAGTAAACACAATAACACCTCATAAGCACATTTATTTTAGAATGTTAAATATATACATATACGGGTCATAGTTTTTGCTAGCTACCGAAAGGAATAAAGCAGCCTTATCATCAAATGCTTTCAAAACAATAGCAAATATAGCTGTACGAATCTTTATATATGGTCTTAACCAAAAGTAATACATTTTCAGTAATTGGACGTGTATTACTTTTCTATAGAAATCCGGTTACGTATTATGGTGTATGGTGACAAAATATAGTATGTGAAAACGGATAACTGTCGTGTGAACGGGACGCCGCCGGCTATCAACTTACGGGGCGGTTAAACGTCGTGCCAACTGAACGATGGCTACGAGTTTAGTTATAATAATAATAATAATAATAATAATAATACACATTTATTACCCAACAGGCTGTTGCCCAATTACAGGATAATACAT
>JARFOC010000662.1:892325-908904 GCA_031763485.1 Osmoderma eremita | reverse complement strand
AATCGGTAACATCGACGCGCGAGCTAGATGCTTATGAATCGATTTATATTAAAAAGAACAGAAACCTCCTAAATCGCCAAGAAGCGCCTTTATCTTTTTCAACACTAATTGATTTATTATGAACGGTTAAAAACGTCCTCTTGAGACGGCGTGCCATCCTTTCCCAGAATTCTACAATTCAGGGCGAAGTGGGTAAAATGTTGCATGTGTTTTTGAGGTAGGTAAAGAGACTGAGGGGAGAGGAGAAAGTGGTGCATGTTTCTAGTTTAAGCGATTTCAGCAGCCATTCGGTTATTCGACTTGATAATGGGTGTTGGGTGATGCGTCTGTAGCTATGCGGTTGAAATGCTTCACGAGGACTGTATCATTTAACTCCAACACTAGTTTTCGTTTTCACTTAATTGTATATGTTCGAAGGACCAGTGAACATTAATAAATACGTGCAGGCCTTTAAAACTTTAATATATTTCACTTAAACTTATAAAGAAACTAAACATAACTTAACCAACGCACACAAACAACAGATAGTACTAAGATACGAATTTCAGCACTTACACTCAAATAATTGTTTATGATGTATGTGTATGAATGCTGGTAAGGAACTGCTCCCTTAATAATGTTACGTTTAGAAGTAAACGCTTCCCCCACCGCAAAACTGCCTGAAATTTCTCTTAAAACTCAAAACTAATTAAAGTGATGACCTTGGAAAGGAATTACAAGATTTTATGGTAATAGCAGTAAACTTCTACAATAATACAATGAATAAATACAAATACTAACAAATATTGTGTAAACATATATACAATGAATAGGGTCTGGTAATCCCGAACTAAATTACCCCCAGGTATCGGTTATTGTTTGAGTTTATGACCTAAAATAAAATGCACTAATACACAATTGAATTGGTATTTCGAAAACAAAGCAGGGATAGCTTAATACATTTAATATTGACAAATAAGTAAGGCTTTGGAAAATCCCTTATAATATTATAATATTCGAAATTTAATAAAATAGAACTATAAATAGAATAATACGATAAGCATGTATACTGTACAATGGGAATCCACGTATTCCCGAAACACGTGTCGCCTGGAATTAATTAATACTTTGTGTGTAATCCGAACAGTGTGTTTATCCCAGATTTCAGATTTATATTCCATAATCTTTCTTATTATCCTCCACATGTTCCTCTTCTCATCATGTGATCTACCTATCTAAGTCAAAGGTCCCATCTCTTCCGGTTTAATATAATCCAACTCTATCACTTGGATCACCGCTTCGTTCTTCTCTTGTCATTTCTCTTCTATTCTTCTAGACTTGTACGATATCAGTATCCCCGATTGTTGAGGATTCATTACTAAAACTGCGACCTGTGACATCTTCTCCGCGATCTCTGTTTTCTCAACGTCCACCAACCAGCAGTCATCGTCTGCTTGTTCTACGTTATCTTCTTGAAGACGTGACGGTTTTCGATCTCATAAGGAAAAGGGGCAAAAATAATAAATCAATTTCACTATGTTAATTTATATTTATACATATTTTCGAAGGCAGTTCAACTTGATTCATCGAGTAAATAAACAGACGACATGGACTATCTAAATCCAAGAAGTTCGGGAAATAATTAAATCAAAAATTGTTACCTTTTGTAACAAAACGAACAGCTGTGTAGATATTAAGCACAATGTTTCATGAAACAGCATACCCCAACTGATGATTGTATCGGGTGATTTTGTAATGAAAGTAAGCCATGAATATTACAACTTTGTTGAAAATGCATATTTTTATAACGGTTGCATAAAATTATAATAACTGCCATATTTGTAAGATTCTAGAACACAAAAATTTTCTTACTGAAGGTAATTTTGAAAACCATACGTTTTCTTGGTAATTAGTTATTAAATTATTAAGACATTCATTAAGATCATATTCTTTTAACATAGCATTTTAAAGCAACATAACCTAAAATTATTATGGGTCAATTGGTGGTAAACATTACTAACAATGATAGTAGGAAGTGTTATATACATTGCGACAAAACTGAAATCCTACTTCAATTATAAATTTAATTGATCCCACGGTATTTTATTCGATACTAAACATGTCAGACATAAATAGCACTATCGGGAAAAAAGAAACCAAATTGGCACTAGAGCTGATAAAGGATTGTCTACCACAGGAAAAAGACAACATAAATCTGCATAACAAACGCATTTCGTAGATTGCTAAAGGTTTCACGGTACAGATAGAATGAGATAGAACACAGACCGACGTAATCTGTGTAATGTTGGCTACATATGTAAAAGTAGGTTAGTGGAACGTAATTGCAAATATTTACATAGTACAAATAGCGTGGTAGTGATATTGGCAGATTAGTTTCTGTCAAAAAGTAGCAATTGATCATTTAAATAATAGGAGTTATAATTTCTGTCAAAAAATCAATTTATTAGACTAACTTTAGACACATCTAAAACATTAGTACACAATATATCGGGAATTTCACACACGACAAATTGATTAAATGAATTTGGAAGGTATAACTTGCAATTATTTATTTGTATGCCACTACAAATTTGTTTCGCTATACTAGGGCTTCATCAGATGGATAAAATATAAATACTACAGCGTACAAGCAAAAATATATATAGCCAGGTAGTCGTAGGTACAATTTCACCCACGTAAAATTGTAAACCACAACTCTCCCCCGCTCGAGTACCTGCGTATATATATTTTAGCATTTAGGCTGTAATATTAATATTTCATCCACCTGATGAAGCCATAGTATGGTGAAACAAATTTGTAGTGGCGTACAAATATATAATTAAAACTTGTATCTTCAGCTTTTTCTTAAAGTTATAATGCAGTTTCAACAAGTGTCTCAAAAGTCTATGAATTCCCAATATACTTTGTATTGGTGATACCAGCGAACAGCCCTTGCAATTCTTCGCATCTAACACATTAGTTGCATGCTCAAAATAGGTCACGAGGGTTTGAATTCGATCTGAAATTTTCGCACAAGTGGACGAAGACAAGTTATTTTTTAAGGTGTATGCAACCAAATATACGTGAAAATCATTATAGGCTATATTGAAAGTGATTGTATGCAAACTTTAGATTTATGGAAAGCTTATAGCGCCGAAGAAAATGAGGGCCGTGCAAATTTAATAAGAATTTTGGATAAGCACAAAAAAAGATAATATTAGCCTACATTCAGTGCCAAAAAGAAACCGACACGACAAAACGAAAAAAACAACTAACTGTAGTCAATTGTAGGATGTTCTATACCGCAATTGTTTTCTGAAAGAGCGTCGAAGATACAAAAGCTTTCAAAACTAACAAAAGTTATGACAATACTTAAAATTTGTGTAATTTAGGAAATCATCATCCTACATATTGAAGTTGTAGCCCTATAAAAGTAAACATATATAAATAAAAGAAATCTGAATGAAGGGTATTGGTATAACCTTTGGTTTTTCTTTAAAGTTAACACCAAGTTTTGATTTCAATAAGTCAACGGTTACATTTGGCATATGACATGTAGGGCCAACCTGTTGAAACCACATCTCAGCCGGATCAATATCATCCCTATTTTCATTGATCATTATCCAGTAACGAACTCCATTGAAAGAATAAGGTCCGATAATGCCACGAGCGTGTAAACCGTACCAAACAGTACATTTTTCTTGGTGCTAAGAGCTGGAAGACCTCGTCTAAATTGAGGTCACTACGTATGCAGCAGTATTGTTTAGTAACACACGATAAACCAAAAATGAGCTCCGTAGCTGAACAGAAACTTACAATACAATTGCGGGTCAGCTTATAAGCGCTCTAGAGTCCAATTGACGCGTACCATGGTTATGTGGCTTTAATTCTTGCACACGTAGATCTTCTAAGGATGAAGGTCTGATTTTTGCGCAAAAATTTCCCCGTGGTGATGAAAAAAATGCAGCGCCGATCGATTATTAGATTTTTCAAAAGAAAATTTGGAAGCCGTTTATGGGGATCCTTCACCTTCGATGAAGATATTGGTTCAATGAATTCAAGCGGGGTTGTATATCCGTCCTAGATGCACCTCTTCCACGTTTCCCAATTGAGGTAACTACTGATGAAATCATCAACAAAATCCAGCAGGGCAGGTCCACAACTGAAGTTTGCTGAAATCGTAGACATCTCATTTGAGCGTGTGGACAATATTCAACATGGACATTTGGGCAAGACAAAGCTCGGCAAGATGGGTGCGATCACAGGGCAATATTATGCTCAATTATTGGGCAGACTCGACGACGTATTGACGAGAAAATTGCCTCACTTGACGAAGAGAAATGTACATTCGACTCCTTCCTGTTTCCAAACATGAAAAAGTGGTCTTCAGAAAGATATTCGTATGGAACGAGGAAGTCTTCGCCTAAACTGACGCCTATTTCGCAAAGTTTGACAAATCCTAGTTTTTTGGAAGTCTTACAAAAGCTTACAATATCGATGTAGTTAACGACGTTTTATTTTTATTTTATGGAGCAAGCTTCTCATGTCTTACTCATCGAACGACATTTGCGATAAACTACCAGCAACACTACAACCATACCTATAGCATCGCCAGAAATTTTTGAAACTCTATTATTTACTTACTCAATAAAGTGCTTATTCGAAGTTTCGGCAATTTCCACTGGATCAATTATAACTTCTTATTTCTTTTATGTTTTAAAGCAATATTTTCATGATTTCTTACCATGCCTGATAATTTATAACACACCAAGTCGCACTTGTCTGATTTGAAGACGACATTATTGTATTCTTATAGAAATTCCGTTTGGTATTGATTAACAAACGGTGTTTATTTGTGGGCAATGCATACCTTAATTGGTTTGGCAATGTCGAATGTCAAAACATTGTTGCAGGTTTTGAAAGTTTTTTCTTTAAAAATGTTGAGACAATTTTCATGTGTACTATCGTAAACAAGCGGGAAATATCAACTAATGTCTCTTGGCATTTCCGTTTATAAAACTCTAGCAAAGGAAAACCTGTCGTCGCAAATAATACACAAGACACCAACCGCAGCTATGAAAATCTTTTCTCCATGCCATCCCGTATCAAGTTAAAAATCCAGGGCGAAGCAGGAGAATTCGCTTTGCTTTTCCCACGATACAATTTCATTTCATTACACAGCAAAGATCCGCCGCCATATTCATTTTGTGCATGCATACAGCAAGGAAACGAGATGCCTCCAATAAAAAGACGATAAGGAAACGAGAAGTTATCATCGGAAGTGTAAATCCACCATGGAAAGTTCTATACCCGTTTACCCTGCATGTTAGGAGGGAAGCATAAATCAAAATATGCATGCTGTATGTTTAGTGCACGTCAATCTAGGAATGGAAGACAGGCAAACATCACGGGCGGCGCGTACCATTTCTTTAACCATTGCGACTAAATGGAAGGAAATAGGTAGGTAGAAGGAGGTGAGGAAGGGGTACGCTTTGTCAGAGCTCAGAACGCCGCGAACACTTGAATGACTCGCTATGCTTGTTTGTTTTAACGCAGATAGCTCGGCACTTAGTGAAATAATTCCGACAGGACGCAAACAAAGATACGCGAACGCCCTCTTTAGGTAGGATAACAAGGAACGCCGCGCCGGTACCGAGGTGTTCAGGTTCGACTGTGTGAGTTCTAGATGTGTACGCCAGCTAGCTAGTTAACTTCTGACGGATCCAATAGTTACGCTGCGCGGAAGCGGTTCAATTTTCTCCAAACTTCCCGCTGCTGTCCAAAGATAATTTAGATGATTAGAAATTCTTTAGTAAGTTTTAGCATCTATAAAAACAATTCTCTACCGTAGAGGATCTTTTTCGGCACAATTTTACATAAAACAACCAATAGAACTGCTTACAAGGAAACACTGATAAGCCGATTTGAATGACAGAGTACCTTGATGCAAGAACAGCACACACAAACACTGTCTGACAATTGTCATACATCATCAAAGGATGGTTTGCGTCTTCGGTTATTACTTTCCTCGTTTTAAGAAAGATGGTAATGCCATTTATAAATGCTCAACAAAATTAATAAAATCGTTTTAATTGCTATTTATTTGTTGTCTGCCTGATAATAATAATAACAACATTAATAATAATAGAGGTGTATTGTCCAATAATTATATGAATTAATTACAGGACAAAGAAGGAATTAAAGCGCACATACATAGAATAAACTCAGAAACTAAGAATTTTGTCAACATAGTTAGTGTGTTGAGTTGATTGAATCGAAAAAGTATGGTCGCAATGAAAATTTGCAGCTCGAGCCAGTGAAAGAAGTGGGGATAATTGTAGGACATTGGTACTGCAGAAATTTAAAGAAATAGTTCAAGAATACCAAGAGGGTTATCTTGGAATAAATAAATTCAAGGAAGATAGAAGATAAGGGCAATCAATAATCCCGTGAACTATTTACCCAATAAATCGGGTGACTTGATGCTCCGACGATTTATCGTGAAGCTCAAGCCATGGCCTTCAAGGATTGTGGCATAAGCGTGGCATAACGTTGAGTTGCAAATATAAAAAATGAGATGACCACACTTGCGATGCAGGATGTATAATATGTGCAAATCGGTCCGAATTTTGTTTTATAAATATAAGGATCTTGCTCCTGAGTTATAATTGTGATGCCTCTTTTTACCAATTTCATACCTAATTGTTCTTTTATATTGAAAATATGTCTGCATTATTTCCTTACTTAGCAATTGTTTGCAGAAAGCACATATTGAAAAAAGGTATCGCACTCCTCGGTGTGAATGTTACATATGCAGATTTACTTTCGCTTGCTTTAATTTTCCACTTCTTGCTCCATTGTAACGTGCCATTACATAGAAAACTGAACAATACATTTTGTACGGATATTTAGTTAAATTATTTGGTTTTAAGTTTTCTCTCCTTCATATGAAACCGCATGATCGCGCACGATTCTAGTCCATAAGGATACTTGTTCTTCCGTCTCGTCCAGCGTCTTGCGAGGACGATTCGTCGCCGGCTATTGTTGACACAATAGCATATCAATTTCGATAGCCAAACGACAAATTTGCTTCTGGTTAAAACAGAAAGTACTCCAATTTTGGAGCAGTTCTCCTGGTTTGGTACATGCGAAGGAGGGTATTTCACCCAATCATGTCAAAACCGGAGAATTACTAAAACTTGATCGTAAAAGGATCAAAATAATCACTTCTGTTTTTACAGGTCACTGCAAACTCAGGAAACACCTACAGAGAATCGGATTATCGGAAGAAACCGAACACCGACCTTGCATGGAGGATGAAGAAACGGCAGAGCACGTTATGTGCCACCTGCATCAGGTTCTCCATTTTTGGAAGGCACATTACTACCGTAGCTGACCTGAAAAATTCCTCATACAACAAGATTCTGAGCTACCTCAAGGACCTGGAGTTATTGGATGAACCCTAGGATGCCATCCGCTCCACAATAGGACAAAGCGGCCGAGGTGGAACGAGTGATCGACGACCTAGCGGATGACATCATCAAGTAATCTCAACAAGTAGCCTACCCTCTGTAACCGAGTTCGTGGCCGGCTACTGTTGGCACGACGGCTACCCGCCTTGAAACTGCTTTCCGTCGCCGGCTATTGTTCTGTCCCAGAGTTGCTTTCGTCACCGGCTATTGTTGGCACGTAGCACCAAGTGCGACCCGAGCGATATCAGCGATCTACGGCCAAATAGACAATTGCTTACGTTCCTTTTAGGTCACCCAGATAGGCAACCCATATGGCATCCCGGTGAGGAGATATTTTCAGCGGTAAAGCTTATGAGGTGAGAATTGCACACGGATAGTATAAGTTTCAGTTACAACTTTCGTACCCGCTCTGTGTAAAAATGTCGCATAATTGGCGCTTCATCAACCGATCAACCGTTTAATTCTATGAAAATTGAATCCGACCAGCAAAACACGTCGCGCCATTACGGCATTTCCTTAGATTTTTTGCATAATTTGGAAGTCTGTGTGTGGATGGTCGACGTGTGTTGGTAGGTTGGTTGTATCGCTCACGAATGTATTTATGAACTATGATTAAACTTGTTAATGGTAAAACTGTACTGTGCAATAGGTAAAGTTTTAAGGCTTACACATTTCCTTGTGGTACTCCTGACTCTATAGGATAAATACAAGTTTGTATATTCCCTATAGGTGAACCAGTTTTTATATTACCGAAAGAGATTGGAATTCCGGATTTAATACCAAATCGTTATAAATGATATTGCCTCAAACAGCAACCATAGAATGTTATTGTATCTTTTGCCTTCAGATTTAAAATTAGCAATAATACCACCACCAACAATAAATTGTGCATATGTACATTATCTTTCACCATCTCTGGTAACCGTTATATGTGCATGTGTTATACTTGGGCCATTCCAAAATACCTCTATAATACAAAGTGCATTCTCCTTACCCTTTTCCATTACACGCATGGCGAGCGGAAATGAAAGATTCCTCGACGAAAACCAACCGCTGTACCTCTCCCTTCCGAGATTTATCCAGGACGTGTCGAGAGCGTTTCGTTTTTACGCTCATTCGGTATGGAAGAACCGAAGAGTCTAGATAAATAAACTAGGGAACGTCTGAATTTTCAAGCAGCACTGCTTGACGCTCCGATGAGTAGCTACGACTACTACATGGTGTCACGTACATTCGTGATGTATCATCCGCGCTCATCTGCGAGAACCGCTGACTGGGAATTTAGCTCATCATCGCGCAATTCAGATCGCTCATTGAGTATCCTGCAGGTTATAAGCAATGGTCGTATGTAATGATGGGTGTTGTTAGTTGCGGTTATACAAAGAGAATGCCGCATTGTAATAATAAGAACTTTATAACGGCTTTCGATGATAATCCACTATTTCGGAGCTTATTCGGAATTGACTTGAATAAAGGAAGAGCTCTTAAAAGATACGTACTGTGACCATTCCCTTAACTTACTACCACGAGAATTTTTATAATGGAACGTACCAATAATAGAATACAACACTCTATATATTCATACCCAAATGAAAGCAAAACTAAATTTTGAAAAAATCCCAGCAATTCCTATTAATAAATAATATTACCCTTTTAACAAAGGTTTTAAATTTTCTAAGCCCCACCTAAAATGATTGTTATATGGAAGAATTTCGTTTAAGCATTATAAAAAACAATCGTCAAAATAATACCCCCATAAACTCTCACTTACAGTCCGCGAAATCTCAGAGAAGGCTTCTAGGTCTGTCGACCTCAGTTCAGGTAGCTGCTGTATTTGTTATAAGCTTATGTATTAACTTCAAATAAAAATCATGGATGATACATATTAAACAAATATAATTAAACACATAAATAAATAAACATGCAAAATACCAATTTCAATTACAAATATAAACGAACAACTACCCCCTTTAGGCTATACTTTTGATCATACAAAACATGTAAACTAAGTTGCCTATCTTATCTTTCCCCATCCGAGTATTGTTTAAAACATTGCTGTCTATTGCGAGCTTTCCACTCAAGTTACAGACACATAGAACTTAATGTTAACACGTGTCAAAGACCTCTTACTATTGTTATCTTCCTAACAAGCAGGTAAGTAGTTGTTTTTCAGTACTTAAATGCTAGAAATATCTGGTTAATAACTTTTCTTTTGAGGTTATAGGAAGTCGGATGAAAAGGTGTACCCGGACGAGAATGGCTCATGACGTTACAGGACTACTGTGTGGGTTGATACTCGCCGGGAATTAACATTCTTCAGGGAAATGTGGAGCAGGAACATTCAGTATGATCATAACCGTCAATAAACACATGGAGTACCGGCTATTCTTCCAGGACACAGGAATTAATTATTTGCGGTAAGTAATTTTATTTAAACATTTATAGTTGACGTATGGGGTCAGATTTAGTGTTTAGTAATTATTACTCATAATCCTTTGATATGTTTTCTTTTTCTTCCTTGCGGAACGTAATGTGATTACGACTGACTAATAACTTAACACTGAACAACTGTCTAGCGAATTTTTCATTAATTACTCATGACTGCTTAATGCTTGATGCCTAATGCTTAATTCATTTCATTTTCTTGTTTACCCCACATTTATAACCTCGCTGACGCTTCCTAAAACGACGCTAACAATTTTGTTTTCACGGTACCGCCCAATGAAAATATATTTTATTTAAATAATCAACTATTTATTCTAATTTTGAATTTAAATTTCAAAGTAATGTTTCCGTTTCCCACATTTTTCTGTGTATATCAATAAATTTTCTTTCTTTTAAATACTTCTAGTTCCGATAAACCCAGCAGCTGTCAGTCACCACATGAATTCAAGGTTTACCGAACAATTAATTTACCTAAATCTGGAATTAACAAGGATGCATGGCTATGAAGATTATTACTTCCACACACCATCCTCACAAGTGGATTCCATCTCTTCATTCTTCTTAATTTTAAGATTACAATGTTTACTTGTCAAATTTTGACTGTATTACAATATTTTAATATATAAAATAAATCTAACTACCAGCAACATCCACAATAACTGTTTTTTATACATTTCATACGCTTATAACCTTGCAACTAAGCAGAACAACTCTTTAAATGGATGATTATCATGTGTACCGAGGATTTTTGAGAGTGTTTCTTGTACCGAAGCGTGCTCTCTTAATTTAAACATTTTAATTGTTTATAATAAATTAATATTGTCTACCAATGTTCATCATCACCATTCGCACATACAAATTGTCTATTCTTACAATTGTTATTTTTGAATACCCTGCCAAGAAGCCATCGGTTTTACCTATATCTTTGATATTTCGACATTAAATAGAAATATTACTCTAGCCCTTAGCTATTAATGATTTAATTAAGATTTGTACTTTTCTATAAATAAGAGTTTTCCCTTTTTTGACTTTATTTGATTATTGAAATTATCTAACTTTCCTTCTCTGACATACACATAGAGGCTGTCCATAAATAATAGTACGCTCCATTACAGTACATATTTAAAAGGCATTAGACAGGCGAAGTCAGGCCCTTACGACACACCAAAAGGATTTAAAGCTCGATCTGTGTATTAAGAGCGATTGGTAAATACAGATATTCTCGTTTTTTGAATCACCTATTAATACAATATATTTATTTATTCCCCTAAACCGGGTCATAGAAACACAAGAAGAAAGAGCCCATTTGATGGCTTTTTGAAAGAAATGAGAAAAGTATCTATTTTGATATATTTTAGGGAAAGGAAATAGCCAAAGAAGGTCAAGCCAGGGTCGTAGAGTGACGAGGAAGTTTTTGTCTGGAGTATACAATGCACAAAACCCACATTCTTCTTTACAACGGTATCAATTTTGAGCACAATAAAATTTCAAGGAGTACCTCATCTCAACATCTAGCTTTGGCAATACTTTCATAATTCTTCGGTTTTACACACTTGTTGTCACGTTGCTATTACATTGAATGAAAACGTAACACGTTTTCATTAGCAGTTCATTCGCGTTCAAGTTTTGTTGACAAATCATCAACTTGTAAGACTCATGGAGCTCTATACCCTGAACTCCTGCTTTATAAGTGAATCCTGGAGATGCTTTGAAAGGTAATGCACCACAATGGATCGGAAAAATTAATGCGGAACCCCATTCACATTCAAATATGTATTAATGCAGGATGATAGTCGCACACAATTGACCGAATCTTGACATCTCTCATAATCTGCTGGTGAATACTTTTTTCTTAATATAATGCTTGGTAATTCTCTCCATAAATTTCTCTTGGCGGTTTTTTCTTTCCATTCACATTCTATACAGATCTTTTCCCACCTTAACTCTCCATTTTGACCTTGGTTTCCCCTTCTCTTTTTCCCTCCTACATTAGCCATGAATACTTTCTTTGGAATCCGGTCCTCCTGCATCATATACATATCTCAATCTATAGGATTTGGCAACCCCTATTATGTCAGGCTCTCTGTGCAACTGCCTCAGCTATGCCCCCACTCTTTTTCCTCCAAACACCTTCCTTAATACTTTCCTCCCCCACACCCGCAACATCTTCTCCTCTATTGTTTCTAAGGTCCATATCTCACTTCCAAACACTACTATCGGTCTTATAACTGTTTTGTATATTCGCAACTTTAAATTACGGGATATTTTGCTGTCGATTAATCTCTTTAGTGAGTGGATACTGCGGTTTGCTGCCATTAACCGCTCTTGTATTTCACTTTTAACACTAGGTTGCCTCTTAAATACTATTCCCAAATACGTGAAACTCTCCACTTCCTCAAACTTGTACGTTTCCCCTCTTTCTGTCGCTATCTTCAAATAACCACCTAACGTATATTCTCTTTCATCTCTTAAACTCATTTTTTTTTATTCTGAGAACATCTTGCTGCATTATAAATATTACAAAACAGCCAGTTTTATAAATGTGTTTCACCCTGCTGAAATTCGCAAAGCCAATAATTCGTCCGTAATTTTTAGGTAAATTTAAGATAAAATCTCTATACAGCAGAGATAGATATGTGCCAGTAACAGTCACTAGGCCGCTATCGATTTGGTACTTCGACGGTAGATAACTTTACTAAAGGGAATGCACAACGGAAAGAAGATTAATTACGAACGTTAAGCTCCTTTATGCGGCCCCTGTTTGGGGGTACGTGCAACCGTTCTGTTGACGAAATTACACAAACGTATCAGTTATGCATAGATAATTGGAACGTCAGGAGCACATACGCGAATTTTGAGATTCAAAGTGAACAACTGAACGTACAAATTTACTTATACAGATGCGTGTACCAGTTTCGGGTGGAAGAGAGCGGATATCAGAAAGGCTAGAGGTCAGGAAATAATATTTTTTATGTTGCTAGATGTAAACGGTATATATCTTTTTTGAATGCTGGTAAATATTAGAAGTATAGCAGTATTTTTATTATTTTAAACCTTTTTTATTCAATTCGAAAATTGGAGACTTTCAACTGGTTTACCCTTGCCAGATAAAGATTGCAATGGTTTTATCCTCCCACTTATTTCATTGGGAAATCATCTTTTAACGTCACTTTTCAATTTGTGCAAAATTGTAAAGTGATAAAACGAATCCAAACCTCATAAAATTAAATTTTAGTAAATAAATATATATTCTATGGTAAACTATATTGCATAAATTAGTACTCAGAAATTAAAAAACGAAGAGTGTTTATTCAACAGATGACCTGTCAATAAAAAAGTTCCCAATGAAAAAGGATACAGTGTTGAGAATTCCTAATGAGATGTTCTAAAATTGTAATTATCATCTTATATATAGTGGCTAGTTACCCCAAAGGGGTATCGCCGCTTCTACAGCTTTCCAGATCTGGAAAAAATTGCGGGGTAGATCAATCTCCATTCTCTTCTGTTTACATCTTCTCGCATATGTCTCTCCATTTGCTTCTGTCTCTGGTCTTCTCCCGCCATCTGGGCACGCCAGCCCTACAAAGGTCTGTCTTCACCTCCTGCAGCAATGTAGCTCTGGGACGACCACGGCGTTTTCTTCCTTCAGGTAGCCATTCCAAGATATTGTTAATTGTAGTTTTGTTCCCAGTTCTCCACACATAACCCAACCATCTTGCCCTCTGTTGTTTTATTTTTCTGACCACGTCTTCCCCCACCAATTCATTTGCTACCTCATATTTTTTTCTGCGCCTATATTCGTTATTTTCAATTTTTATCGGTTCTAGTATTGTTCTTAATATTTTCCATTCTTGTATTCTAAGATCTTCCTCTTGTTTCTTTGTCATTGTCATTGTGTCTGCCGCGTACAGAATTGTTGGTTGTATTATTGTTTTACAAATTCTCATTTTTGTTTCTCCTCCCAATATTTTACTTTTTAATAGTCTTTTATTTGCCTGGCAAGTGTTGCTCATATTCATTATTCTATCCTTTGTTTATTTCGGCATCCCTGCTGACATAGTTTATTATGGTTACTCCCAAGTATTTAAATGTATTTACCAGTTTGAAATGTATAGTTTCCAATTCCAATTGTGTCATTCCTATGTTCCTGTTTACTATTTAATCTCATCATTTTTGTTTTTTTCCGGATTTATTTTCAACCTCATTTTGTCACCTTCCTTCGCTATTTCCTCCAGTATTTTTTTTTATTACCTCACCCTTTTTTGATATAATTACAATGTCGTCAGCATACGCTATTATCCGCCCCGCCTCTATTTTTACTGTTCCTTTATCTATTTTTCTTAACACATATTCCAATGCCAGGTTAAATAATGCTGTCGACAGTGAATCACCTTGCCTTACGCCTTTTTTTATTTCAAATTCTTCAGTGTCTCCCTTTTGTGTCATTATAATTACTCTTGAATTTAACAACGTCATTTATATTAATTTTCTTAATTTAAGTTTGTTTCCTAATTTAGTTGGTGCTGCCATAAGTTTATTCTTGCTAAGGGAGTCGAATTATTGTTTAAAATCAACTAACAAAAGTTCTGTTTCTTTCGCAAATTACTGCAGGTACCAATAATTATCATCTTACCTACGTTAAAAAAAAATTGCCCTCGCAGTATCCTTACATCCCATTATCATTCATTTTTAATGCAAGAAGATGTTATTGTGTGGAGAATTTCCAAACGTCCTCAAGAAGGCCATAATAGTCCCAATTCATAAAAAAGTCCCTAAGCAATCCCCAACAAATTATCGCCTTATCGCCTTATTACCATACATATCAAAAGTCCAAAAAAAATAGCACTGTCAAGAATGATTAATGCTTTTTTGCACAAGCACTGCGTTCCCAACAACATACAAAATGGTTACACAAAAAATCGCTCAGCTACCCTTGAATTTTAGATTTTTGAATACCTTGACCAAACCTCCAACTATACTCGAACTCTACATATATTCCAGCAAGACGATATTCCAAAATCTTCAATAGCGTTCAAAAGAAATATCCGACGAAAACCCAGAAAACGTACCTACAGATCATTAAATTAAAATACGCTCTCCTTCTCTCCTCTCGCCTCCGTTTCTTCCTCCGCCCAGTTCTTCTACTACCACTCGTCGGGCAAATAATTTTCGACTCAATAAAACACGAAATGTCTCCCGACGCATTCGAGTGCCGCGGGAGATTTCCAGAGGACGTCGGTGGATGCAGGGGAGGGTGGACCTCGAACGCGCCGGGAAATTGAATTCATCATCGAAAATCAACTCGTCGCGCCGCGCCGTAAGTGAAGTAGATGCTGCCGACGTGATCGAGCTCGCACCGCCGTTCGCTTTTAATAACGAGCGCCAGATAATGAACAACAAACAACGGAAAATGCGCGCAGCAGCACGCGAGATCGCCGGTTGGCGTTGACGTTCAGAGAAAAGTAGGGAGAAATATCCAGAAGTGTTCTGGGGCACCGTTTGTTGGTATATCTGGATTTATAACAGCAGCTTACAAGGGACGAAATTACTATATTCTCTTAGATCAACTTCAGGGTACAAATGAAGATTATGAACTTGAAGTTTCTCAAGTTATGACCTAGAAGAGGAAGAGGGTGTCATCCAGATCGTAGTACACAAAGCTAGTTGAGATCCAACAATCAGGAGCTGTATTGTAACGTACCGTTTCGCAGAAAACTCAATCTTTAGTTAAATTATTCATACAATAATCGTTTCATTTCATTGGGTTTCTATGGTTCGGCGCGATATATGCATTCCGATTGATATTAATTTCATTTTTCACCTTCATATATTACCAGTGATAGTTTTCCGTTTCACTCTCACGCTTGCTTCTTCATATCTGCACCGCGCAAGGCCGGGCCCTCCATGTGAAACCGCGTGACGGACGACATATATAAGGCAAGCGACGAGGATACATAAGGCATGCGTTAGCACGAAGCTCGGTCAAACACAGACTGTTCCTCGTACTACCTCTACCTGTCGTGTGCTAAGAACGCTAGGCATCTGTGGACGATGTTGACGACTCGAATCCCCGTTGTGGCAATCGATTTTTATAAAAATCGGTTGCAGCAAGGGTAGTCGATATCTCTCCCAGTACCCTTCAGTATTGAGGATAAATCAATACTGCTGCCCTCTTGCAGCGAGGGGATGCGATAACAAGCCATACACTTCACACACGCCCTCTAAGACTATTTCGTAGCCGGTACTCCGTTGGTATGACAACTATCCGCTTCTATAATGAGTTCGTAGCCGGCGTTCCGTTGGAACAGCACTTATCCGCCCTTAGGACGTAAACGGTGCTCCGTTGGCACGACATCTTACCGCCGCATAACTGAGTTCGTAGCCGGCATTCCGTTGGCACGATAGTTATCCCGCCCTAGGACGAATTCGTAACCAGGGTTCCATTGGCACAACACCCTCCCCTAGGACGAATTCGTAGTCGACGCTTCGTTGGCCCGACGTCTCATGGCTTCATAACTAGACGCGTATTGACATTCGCAGAGATAAGACACGTGTCGTTTCGCTCTCTGTTCAATCACTCTTATTTCCGGGTTTTTGATCTTTTTCGAACTGCAGTTTCTGTTTAATTATTGTGTTTGTGCGGTGTATTCTCGTCGGCATATTTGCGACTTGTGGTGAGAGTA
>JARFOC010000662.1:878304-892225 GCA_031763485.1 Osmoderma eremita | reverse complement strand
TTTACTGTATTTAGTTACCAGATTCCTCAACCTTTGTTTACCAATTACATTATAAATGATTACGTGATGTTAGGCATGTTCTATCGCGTTTGTATTTTATTATTGCACACATAAGTAATACTAATTCAAACCGAAATTATTAATAATCATTTTTTTTATTATTGATTGGAAGTCTCATTACATCCACCCATATCGTTTGTAATACACTCTATTAATTCGACTTGTAATAGGTAAATTACTATAACAACTTGAAGAACTTGGCAAAAGAATTTTGGAATAGACCGTTGAGCAATTACTGCGAGCTAATCTCTCAAGGTATAAAGCTTGCGAGTAATTTCACCTTAGGAGGCTCTTTAAGGAAGTTGAAAAATAAATTCCTTATCTTCCTACTTTATAATCGAGTTTTTTTCTCAATATTTGCCATAGCATATTTTACGACTTGCCTCTATGTATGGTTCCTGTTATCGCTTGAAGAAAAAAATTTAAAAGCGTTTTTGTACCATCGGCAGACTTGTAACTGGACCGATTGAAAGAAATTGGAAAAAATACAGTGAGCGAATCAACGAGACGAAAAAACCAACAATAATTCCGAACTCGTCAGCGAAAAGGTTCTGTTTGGTTAATAACGCGAAGACGGAGCGTGTGCTCCTCTTCCCCAGCCTCGGCAGCGAACGGAAAAGAACAACACACGGAGAATGAACGGACGGACGAACGGGAGGAGGGAAACGGAACACCGGTCGGCCCTGGGTCTCCTTAATTAAGTTTAAACCGGGGCGATATTTATTTTGCTTTAGGTAAATCGCAGAATAGCACTTAATTTCCCGAGTTTACCCAGACGAGAAGTATTAATCATTAGTTATTCGAGCGAACTACACGCTTCCTCCCACTCTCTCCCTCTTCCTTCCCATAGGACTCTCTCCTTTCTCTATCTGTACAGTTGGAGCGAGGAGCGCTTTATGATTTATTTTTTGCGGCCAGTGTAGCCGCCTCGACGCTCGCGTTCTCCGATTCGAAATTGCAGCGTTCGTAATTAGAACACAGGGCTCGAGACTAATTATGTCGGTTGCTGCCACTACCGCCGCTGCCGCCGCCATGCAGCTCCGGTGTTTCTCTCGTTTCCCAGGGAAGGGGTGGGAGTTTGCGGCGAGGTTGGTATCCGCCTGACGCGGCATCGTTCGTTGCCGCCACAATCTGCAAAATTCGCACAATTACGGCCAATCTAACGGACTCTCCTCTCACTGATAGCATTATTATACCGTAGCGCCCTTATCGGTCTTAGTGCAATAACTTAAGGAACGAAGATCTGTTGAAATCGGCAATTTCCTAGGAAATCTGTCGCTTTTTTGAAATAGTAAGTGAAGGAATTACAGAAAGGAGAAATGTGAATAGAGAACACTAGCTAATAAAATACTAAAATAAGTAGATACAAGGTTAAAAAGATTTCTTTGGCCCTAAGAAATATTCATTAAACCAAATTTTTTCAATAGTGGCAAATAAATATTTATTTGAGACTATCAAAATATTTATTTGAAATTTAAATATATATTTTATATTAGCAAATAATATTTCTTTGTTTTAATAATACGGGACTTTAACTGAAACACTTCTGTAATTCATATCTAAATAAATATTTAATTGATTCTAATGTGGATAATATTTGAAACAGTAGCGCGAACTTTGCAATTGTATGTTTTCGGATACTTGAGCTCTTTCTTCAGTCAAAAATTTTTGAAAAAAAATCGTCCAATCTTCCCGTAAAAGTAGACCATTTTCCAGGCAAAGTTGGTCAAAATCAATATCAATCTAGAATGCACAAATTTAGATAAGATCTTCACATGCACTTATTCGTTCAGCAGGATTTGAAATTTTTTGGTTGAATATGTGAGACATTCTGTATACTTGAATTGAATTATAATCAACTTACTTACCGTTACAATAGTAGGTGTATCATATGTAGCTGCTTTGTATTCGATATATTTTGTAATAAATTTTATTAGAAATTTTTGAAAATAGCTCTTTTAGTGCCTCCACTGTTAAGCATCTCGATCAATATCATGTTCTAGAGCAAGATAACATAATAAAAATTGAATACACTGTTGAATATTCTTCGATTACTGTTGTAACGCATTAATTTACAATATTTCTGAGAGTGAAATTGGTTAAGATAATAATTACTAACAATTAAAATACTTTTCAATAGTTCCTTGAAGTTAATAAAAGGAAACATATTTATGCCTTGTTCTACAAATTAATTTTTGCAATATATGGCAATGGCCAAGGCTAAAGTGTTGAATAGAATCAGCTATCAATTACTTTGCGTAACCCTCCATTATCTGCTTCTCATGTGAAAACTAAATTTAGTTCTTTTTAACACTTATTACATTGAATATAAAATAATCACTAGGCCTGAGCAGTACTTGGAGACGTTGCGTTGGAAGCAATAACCCGTTTTTTGCCAATCATATAATAAAAGGATACTAATAATTTTATTTGTTTTCAAGTATTTTACAAATACAAGAAAATTGAAACGGCGAAAAGGAGTTCGTCAGTAAGATATACAATCAATTATAACTAATTAACCATTGTTCAATCGCAAATATGTATATAGTTAAAGAACATATGTACTTACCTACAGAAGTGGAAATATCTTCCTCAAAACCCCAGCCAGCTAAAATTTCTTTAGCAAAACTAAACTTATCGAGATAACATATTTTCACGGCGCAAATAGCAATAGTTATTGTAGTGGTATTGTAAGAGTGAGGGAGTGTCAAGGGAAAATACGTTGTTTATTGTAAACCATGCTAGGGCAAAAAAAGCACGAGGTGAAATAGACTCGATTTCTGATTGGTCTCTTCAAGGCCATAAAACCTAGGGATGTACATTTGGCGGCAAATTGTCCATTTACCGAATATATGTATACCGAACGAATTTAAGAAACCTTATTTGTTCAAATGCTTGCAGAAGTTTGATTGTAAACGTTCTAATTTTATTTGGAATAATTTTTATATGATGTTTCCAAATAAATGGATATTTGTATGTAATCGACCGTATTTGAACTAAGAAAAACAATTCAAAGAAATGGTTTGTTTGGTTAAAAAAAGCAGTAATATCAAATAAAAAGTTACCTTATTTAAAACAAATAAAGTTTCTTATGGGGAAATAATTTTTTTCAAAGAAACTTATTTCTTTGGGCAAAGAAATCCTTTTTATCGGTGTACATAAAAAAAATGGTTTATTAAAAGGAAACAGGAGTATACTGAAAACAAAATTGGTATTAGGCGTGCACCCCATAGCATACATCTCTTCTCTACCCAGTTTCCACAATTGTTGAAGGACTTATCATAGAGACAAATCATATGTGAACTAAATGAAAATACCCTTACCAGTTCATTTATTTTCTATTCCATGCAAAACTTTTTGATGGATGTTGAACGAAACCCATTCCTGAGTAATCTATGCAGGTAGTGTTTACAAAGTTATTTTATTTGTATTTTTATTGGTTCAAATTAAGACACAGGAACATATGGAGATAAGTTGGTATCTGCTTGAAACAGAAAATACTCCAATACTGGACAAATTCTCCTGGTTTGGTGCAAGCGAAAGAGTGTAGTTCACCGAACCATGTTAAAACTAGAGAGTTATTTCAACTTGACCGTAAATGGGGCAAAAGAATTACTCCTGTTTTTATAGGTCACTGCAGATTCAGAAAACACCAACACAGAATCGGACTATCCGCTGGAACGGAAAGCCGATTATGTACGGAGGACTAAGAAACAGTAGAGCATTTTGTATGCCACTACTCTGGGGCAACCCCCTCAATCTTTTGGGGGCCGTTAAATCCCTAGTTGACCTGAAGAAGTCTCGTTAAGCAAGATTTTGAGCTACCTTAAGGGCTTGAACTTGTTTGATGAACTGTAGGATGTTTTTCGTACTAGAATATGGCTGAGGTTACGTAGCAGATCGGAAGATTAATCGAACGAGTACCTTGGAATAAGAATAACACAATCTTTTAAACAGAGCTCGCACGCATACCGATAAACTACGGTTTATTACAGAATACGTTCTTACAAAATTTCAAAAAAGCATTGATGACCTTCGAACCTAGGCCTTAGAACCTAAACAAGGAATTGGACACGACACGTTTATAGCAGGACATTGATGGATATGACACTTCAAGAAAGTACATAATATTGTGTCACGCAAAATAACAAAATTTATTACTCGGTCGACACGTGCTGGTATGGATGATGTATGGTTGTTAAGCAATAATTTTATTTAGGAATTCAAACCCCATTTCACTAGTAAAGGCGGAAGCGTCGTATACAACCCCGATTAGAGTGGATTTAATATAGAAATGCACTCTGGTCGTACTTTGGCAGTAAGAGGTCAGGAAACCGTGGAAAGTTTTGTGTTATACAATATTACCAGCCATTTCGGCGGATACGTTTGTACCAGTTGCGCAATCATTGCTTAACCCCATAAATGTGTATATTTCTTCCTCGACGTCTGGAAAGCTCACTTCAACTAAAGTCCTTATTTATAGCTCAGCTCTTTCATTTTGTTGGGGGGTATATAGTACCGATCTTTGATGTTGAATATCCAAACGCGCCAGCATTCGTTTCATTTCATGGTTAACAAATTCTAAATCATTATCCGTTCTTAATACACGTAACTTTTTGTTCGTTTCTCTCTTTGCAGCTGTAATAAACTATTCTATGTTTGCTTTTACCTCTGATTTTGATTTCATGAAATAAACATAACGATATGAGAAATAATCATCTTTTATTGCTAAAAAAATACGTAGCTCCTCCCAACGATAATGTTTCCATAGGACCGCATACATCTGCGTATACTAACTCCAATAGTTCGCTCGCTGTTGACTGACTTGTTTGATGTGACATTCTAAGTTGTTTCCCTCCTGTGTCCATACACCAATCATCAACACATAGTTCAATTGACGCTCCTACAAAAGCATTTAATTCTGGAGATTTACTTCGTTTTATTTTCCTCTCTTCTTCTTTGTTCTTACGAAACCAGCAGTCCGAAGTAATGTGTCCTTCTTTATTACAAAAAGTACATTTCTTTATGTCTGTTTTAGGTTGTTCTTTTCGTTTGAAGCAGTTTTTTGCTATTTGTCCTGGTTTATAGCATTTACTACTTTGTCGCTTCCTTTTGAGTAATATTTCTTACTACTACTTGTGCTTGCAAGTGCTATTGTTTCTTCCGATACCTTCAGTCTTTCCTCTTCTATAAGTAATCGTGAAGTTAATTCTTCAAAATGTTGTTTCTCGACAGATACAGATTCCCATGTAGATCTGAAATGTTTAAATCTTTCGGATACTGACATAAGTATTTTTGTTATGACCATATTTTCTGATAGCTCGCCACCAACTTGTTTTAATTTATTCTTTATTTCTTCAATTCGAGATATATATGAAGACACTGTGTCCTCCTTGAAGTCTAACGAGAAAAATTTCTGCTTTAATAAGTGAACACTTACAGCGGATCCTTTGTCATAAACTGTCATCAACTTCGCCCACATTTCTTTTGATGAATTACGTGATATCAAATGGATTAGTTATCCCTCTTCAATTCTGATTACCATCAATTCTTGAGCTGTAGCATCGCCTTTCTGCCACTTAGTCAACTGTTCAGCATCTGTTGGCTTTGATTTCTTATCGGTTACCACCTCGAATAATCCTCGCCCTTTTAATATGACTGAGGTTTGGAATTTCCATACAACCCAATTTTCTCCGTTGAATTTTAATGCAGACGCACCTTGAACTTGATTCATTTTATTCTTCTTCAACTTTTACGCAAAAACAAATTCAACAATGGCCGCCGACCCCCTCCTTAGTGTTCGTATTTTGAATTTTTCGCTTTTTACTTTCTGCCAAGGAACAACTAACTATTTTTGTGTTTGGTCTGGGCTCATAACCTGTTGGAAGTAGGTTAATGGTAGCACAAAAACAGAGTTATTTCACTTGTTTTAATTCTATTAACTGTTGAATATATTAACACGATACACTGCTTACAACGGAATTCTTACTTCTTACTTGACAATCTATATTGCTATATTCATTGTATTAAAAACTTAACAGCACTAAAAACCCTAGATTTTCCATTGCATTCAACAGTTATCATAGTAATAAAAGATTTACATATTAATCATGTATTATTTCACAATAATTTTCATGGCATTTTTGCATGCGTTTTTTTTTTCAGTGTGGCCACTTATGGCCATTTCAAGGTTATCAAACTAATAACATTGAATGTTACTAGTAGTGCTCTGTGGGGTACATATCTCCAAGAGTGCTACGTCTGACATTATTTTCCTTTGTAGATTTTTGCTGAGGACGGCAACTTATTACTTTTTACCCTATATTTTGTTATATCAAATACTAAAAACACATCATTTACGTAACTCAACCAAATAATTAGCGTCCTTTTTCATATCGACTCACTCGTAAACAGATTAGTAATGAACGCCGATTGCGGTTTTGATGACCGTACCCTCTGAATGTTAATAGAATTTTCCTCCGATTTTAAATCGGTTTTGTGCCATGCATATCGGAGTTAATCTCATGTATTCTGCAGTTCTAATATCATCGACTTCGTTTAATATCAAACATTTATCAAATATTCTATAGTTTTTGGGATCGGTACGCTCAATACTTGTTCGACACCATTACGTTCATCCCTCAAATCTCAATATCTGGCAATATCCACCCTAATTATCGATTACACGTCTCCAGTTACGATAAAGATCCACCCGAAAACATTAATCAACCGTCACCTTTCTACCACCCTTTCCTCCACTACCGGAACTGTACATCTACGTATTTAACAACACCTGTTAATTTACCGAGATAAAAACGTAAGATAATAGGGTAATCAATCACTTTCCCTACCTTCGGCGTGGCTCCCTCGCTCGCCCGTGGAAATGTCGACGACCGCTCGAGGATTGGGAAACAAGCAGGAAATCTATCTACGGGCGACAACAGATATTCCAGTGACGCAGACGATGGAAGAGGATCGGTCACGTTCGGGTGGTCGAAATGTTTTTTCAATACTTCTTCGTATGAGTAATGTTCGTTGCTGATGGCAGGGAAATGTCCCCTTTGGGTATGTAAATGTATAGAAGGAATCGAATCAAAACAAAATCTTTGTCAAATAGGTGCTTCAAGATGGGGAAAGAGGAGAGATGATAGGATACCGTTTTTCACGGTATCTTACCCAACCGTGTAATTCTGTTTAGAAGATATCAAATGAAAGGATATTGTTTTTCTTGAAATCACTTAGGTATTTATGGACAGAGGGAAAAAAATGATATATGTTAAATCGGAGTTATGGCAATGAAAGTATTTCCTTGTGAAACAGATACTAATACTAATGACAATAAGATATAGCAAGTAATGAAGAAAAAGTAAATACTATAAATGAAGCAAATAGCATACAGGAAAGATATAAACAAGATAAAGCCTATGACGGACGAGAACCAAGAATAGAAGAGGTAGAAGAAGTTCAGAGAACTATGGAAATAATAATAGCGGCTCCGGCTAGAGACACAGAAGAGACCAAAGCGCACATTGACACTATCAACACTACGAAACGAGATAAACTTCCTAAATTAAGACGAAATCAAGAAACATTTGATACAATAAAAAAAGTTGATGAGGGCTTGCAAATCATACTAAAAAATGGAAGCAAGGTATCACTAACGGAAATCAACTCATATGTTTATGCTGCTAGCCTAGTGATTGAGTGCAACAAATTGAACATAAACCAGAGAAAAAGGAAAACCATGAGCAGACATGGCGAAAATTAGGCTGCAAAAGAGGATAAAAGGACTTAGAAAAGAGACCTCACAATTAAAAGAGATAAAGAATAACACCAGCTGACGCAAAGTCAAGACAACAGAAGAAAAGCTTCGAAGCAAATACAATGTAAAAAACGGAACTGTCCTAACAGAGACAACAGAAATGCTCAAACATAAATTAAGTGCAAAAGCGCAAAGACTCAGGAGGGTCGGATAACGTGAACTTTTCTATCAACAAAGTAAGATATTCAAAGAAAATCCAAAGAAGATTTATGAAGGCATAGGAAAGAAGGGGGTAGAACTTGAAACACCACCAGAGAACGAAATGAAATACTGGACACCTATTATAAAAAAACAAAATTGATTGAAATAAATGAGAAGAAAAATGCTCACGTACCCAGTATGATTTTGAGAATGACATTTCTATTCATGTAGCTTCAATTGGGTACCATTCCAATTGAAGCTACAGGAATAGAAATGTCATTCTCAAAATCGCACGACTGGAAAGCTTCTGGGCCGGATGGTATTCACAATTTTTATTTTAAGAATCTAAAGTCGATGTATACTCATATGGCTGAAGCGTACAATAATGTGATCAGCGGGCGCGAACCATACCCGTAGTGGTTGACAACGGGCACAACTCACCTCATACCGAAAACTAAAGAAATAATGAAATCCAAAAACTTTAGGCCCATCACATGCTTGACAACAACTTACAAAAATCTCACATCGATAGTAGGAAAAAGAATATACAAACACCTAGAGTAAAACAAATTGTATCCTCAGGAACAAAAAGGATATATGAAGAACTGTTATGGATGCCAAGACCACCTACTGGTGAGTAACACAATAGTAAAAGACAGCAAATGCAAAGAAAAAACCTGAGCATGGGATGGATCGACTATCGCAAAGCGTTCGATAGTGTACCTCATGATTGGATTCTGAGAGTAAGCAAACTTCTAAAGATAAACTCAATCAATATCAACTTCCTTCAAAATGCAATGAGAACTTAGAACACGACCTTGGAGACGTACGTAAGTAACAATATCACCGAAGTCGGTGAAATAAATATAAGAAACGGAATCTTCTAAGGTGATTCCCTGTCCACCTTACTTTTTTGCATGGCACTATTCCCGCTAACAGATGAATTGAATGCGCAAGGACTGGGATACAGATTAAATAAAGACGAAGACCCAAACAACCATCTACTCCATGTCGATGATTTAAAAGTTTTCGCAAAGAATGACGACGAACTAGAGAGCCTACTGATCACCATCAAGAAGTTCAGTGACGATATCGATGTGAATTTTGGATTAGATAAATTCTCTAAGATAACAATAATCAAGGGTAAAGTTAAAAAAACACACAGTGTATTTCTTGACGATAACATAAAAATAAAGGAACTAGACACTGAAGAAATGTATAAATACTTAGGGTTTGAAGAAGGGACAGGGACAGAGTATAAAATAGTCAAAGAAAAACTAACCAAAGAATACATTAGAAGAGTAAGAGGAATCTTAGTTACGCAACTGACCAGTCGAAATGAAATAAATTCATAGCGATATCAGTACTAGCCCAACCTGTTTTGCAGTACAGTTTTGGAGTGATTGATTGCACCATACATGGGATCAAGAAAATAGAAAGAAAAACAAGGAAAATCTTAACATGTAACGACCTGCTACATCCACGGGCCGATGTGGATAGATTATACTTACCCCGACGACTGGGAGGAAGAGGACTAACCAGCTTGGAAGATTCATACAAAATAGCTACAGCAGGACTTGAAACGTACATAGAGATAAAGAAAGACAAATACATGCAACAAAACAAATGGAGGTGAGTCAACAACCACAAAGACCACAAATATCATCAACAGCCTGCAAGTCGACAAAAACAAAATAATTAACGATACTAAAACCGACGTTAAAATAGAAATAGTAAGCAAAAACTAAAAACAAAGTGTAAAAGTGCATTGCAGACGGAGGGAGAAGAACGGTGGCTGGAGAAAAACCTACACGGACAGTATGGACGAGACGTCAAGAAAGAAAAAGTACATAGGCCACGAGAAGGTTCGTTAATTACTGCAGCACAAGATCAGGCGATAGCAACAAATTACATAAAAAGAACATTATGAAAATCGATATTGACCCCAGATGCCGCCTTTGTAAAGAACAGGACGAGGCAATTCCTCACCTGATAGTCGGATGCCCGATATTTGCGAAGAAAGAATACCTAGAACGTACAACAACATATGTCTGAATCTGCATTATAACATCTTTGAATACTACAATTTTAGAGTAGCAGAAAATGGTATTTGCATACGCCGGATAAAGTGGCAGTAAACGAAAACGCGACTATTCTATGGGACACACAAATCCACACAGACCGGCATATATCGACCAATAAGCCTGATATAGAAATTAAAGATAAGAAAACCAACAATTGTTATTTGATAGATGTCGCAGTACCATTAGATAATAATGTCACAAAAAAGAGGCAGAGAAGAGATTGAAATATAAAGTTCTTCAGGTGGAAATACAGTGGATGTGGCATATGAAAACGCATGTAATACCAATAATTATAGGGGCCACAGAAACAGTTGATAAAAACTTAGACGTAAATCTCCGTATAATACCAGGGAATGATAAAAAGCAAATATTCTGTCAACTGCAAAAAAGCAGCAATACTTGGCACGGTCCATATAATCAGAAAAGTTCTCTGGCAGACTGTAATCTGTACTTAGGATCAAGGTTTTATCCCGACATATGAGTAATCCCTCGACCGGCTGGACATGAACGCGTCGAGACAAGGAAGAAATAATAATAATAATAATAAATTTTTGTTTTCTTCCGGGATTAAGGGTCGCTGGCTTGTTGAAATTTCTTCCAAACACTTCATTTGCAACTGCGGCAAACATCTTCAGTGGCGAGAAATTATTCAATATGAAGTTTTCTCGACAAATGATACTTACAATTAGAAAAAAAATACGTCTTGTCACTAAGTTGACATTTAACAAGTAATATTTTGATAGACGGTTTGATATTCGAGAAAAAAATCAAAATCAAAATCTACATTGCCACACCGTGCATTATTCATCCCCCATTCGAGTCTTACGCCATGACAACACCAACCGTACAATCAACAAAGTTTGGTGTCCAGTTTTGCGCGCTCGTGCTGAGTGTGGTGTTGTAATGGCGGCGGACAAATATTCAATGTTGTGTACACAGGCTAGAGTATGATGCAACGATATAAGAAATACGTGCATCATTGAAGATATCGTGTCGGCATTCTGGAGTCAGAAGAAGAGTGCCGAAGAACCACGTTAGAGCAATGCGGAATCGCGACGCCCAATGACTTCCAGATGTCGGCTACCTGATAACCTGCGTCCCGATTGATGTTGTTAGGGTGCTTCATGATTTCAATCGATCCCTTATTTTTCTGTTAAATAGTAGGAAGATGTGGACATGTGTTCTTCTCTCTTCTATCTTTTTTACTGAAGAAGCCTCTTACGATTGTGGACGAAACGTCTTGATCCTATATCTCTAATGTGACACGAACCAAATCCGGCAGATGTTTATCGTGATGTCATTAGGAATAAAAGGCGATCAAGATTTGAACCATGTGCTCTGCCGGAGGTTATCAAATGCTTGGCGGGTGTAAAATTCCTATAATATACCTGTGGGAGTCCTATTAGCTAGGTAGCATTCTAATAAAGTAAGTAAAGAGGCAGACAACATAAATGAGTCCCACCTCCAAAGATGCAATTTGATCAAAAGGGCTTTGGAAATCCATATAAATAGTGTCAACCTGACCTCTGTTATCTGAAACCTCAAATACAAATAGGCAAGGTTTGTGACTGCAGCACGCTGGTGCACAAATCCGTGTTGGTTACTTGATATTAAATCGCGAGATAATGAAGAAGAGGAGGGACAAGAAACAGCAGCACCAGAAGAAGAAGTGGAAGGATATGACGAAGAAGAGGTGGAAGAAGCAAGTTGTTGCGTATCCATTCTTTCAAACCAGCTGCTCGATATTTGTTCAATTAACTAAATTATTGTGCAAATTACGTTAACCACTAGCATAGTGCGATATAGACAACAATTTCTGTAGATTCGGCTTCTCTTATGCATATCCAAGCAACAAATATTGTTAACTAATTTTGCAAATAAATCGCTTACGTTGAAATTGATCAATTAATTAATTCTTTGGGGGAAATTCTTTCTATATATCTTAGCTTCAGTGGCTTCCAACTCCTTTCTCAACAATTCCCATATCAGTACAAACTGAAATTGCTCCTTACATTTGTATTTTAATCCTCATCGATCAGCACTGATCTGTCGCATCCACTTGCAATTATTTAGAATCGTTCTCCGTAGCGCTCGTCTCGTAAGTGAACTAATAATCAGTGAAAGGGAGAACAACTTCCGACGACTGGTTTAGAGCTTAGTGGGCCCCTTTTGACTGTCCCTAGTTAAACCGTCAAAGCAAGCGTTTGCGAATGAGGCAAAACCTGCTAGTAGAGGTCGACCAGATCCCGCAAGATTGGCGGACTACCAACTATCGCCTTCATCTCCGGCATTTTCCCTTTTACAGGCTCGCCGTAGTAACTTCAATACTTGTAACCAGCATTAGGGTGGTAAATTCTATGTAAACAGGACCCCGATTAATTCCTGATATAGCACCTTTAATAAAACTTGGTAGATAGCTTGCGTTTAGGGTAGAAAACAAGTGAGCCGTGAGCGGGATGATTCACCGCTTTCTCTGTGTGTAGAAATCCCGTGTAATCGCGGCGCAGTTAAGCGTCCTGTAAACCGAGATTCGCCACCGAACCGCACATGCTGTGGGGATTGTACGGAGTGGAGATCGCCTGAGGGACCTAGCGAATGGGATGATGAACGTTACACGGTTCGCAAATTCTTTGTTGCTAATTGCGTCGTCTTGGATTCAATGATGACAACTGATGGGGATGGAGTAAATTACGAAGAGAGCTTTCGCTAGATACGTGTGGAGGGGATGGAGTGCCAGACAAAGTAGTTAGATGCGATAGAGGATACCTGACAATGGAAAAGAAAGACAAGTTACGAAGTAAATTTGCACGGATTTTAATAACAACGGAATTTCGAGTATTCGAATCGGCGCATCCAGAAAATCATAAAAACTTGGGTTTCAGGAAAATAAAAATAAAACGTTTTTATTAAAGGAAGGTTTGAGGTTGAATGATTTCTTTATGGTAGCAAATGTATGCATGACTGCCAACGTTTTGTTATGGATGATACATGATAGGCTTAGAGATTGTATTAAACGTGGAAAATCAATTGATCATTGGGTTGATTCATTATGTTTGCCGATTTGAATAATTGCAGTTGGATGTGGACAATGTAGCGCTTGCCACGTTGCAGCCCCAGTGTACCGAAAAGGCTAATAACCATGGTAGACCACACCCTGCCTTTCCCTGAGAACCCGGAGGCTTGTTAAAAGGGGACTATTATTATTATCTATCCAAACAAACAGCAAAATAAGGTTGCAAATTATAAGATCTATAGTGAAGCTCAGGTTTTAAAGGAGGTATTGCTCTTATGGACCATATCCATCTTTTTTAAATTTATTTTATACGTATTTGTATAAGGCTATCCTTTATCTATAACGGAGATTGTTGCCATATATTATTTGGTGGCTGTTGGTATTAATTACTGTTTCCGTCATTTGTTAATTTCGGTTATCTTCGAATAAATCAGTTTCCATTGTGGAAGGATTATTAAAGCGTGATTTGCTAGAAATAGTATGACAACAAAAAACATGTACAATAAATATGTACTCGATGAAGAAGCCGCCAACAGGGGCACACCATTCTGAGGTTACCCTCGTACCACTGCACTTCAAATCCCATTGAACCGCTATGGGAACATTCCAAAGATTATATGAGGCACAATAATACACGATTTGAAGTTCGAGATATATCTGTGCTTATTCAGAAAGGGTACGATAATGTTCCAGTACACAATTGGCAAAATTACATTAAAGATGCTATGAAAAGTAAGGCAATTAATATTTATCATAGTGGTTTTATTTTACTTATATTTTATCAATTTTAGTTGAAGAAGA
>JARFOC010000662.1:785066-803078 GCA_031763485.1 Osmoderma eremita | reverse complement strand
TTATATATATTATTTATGATATATTATATTATTTATTCTAAATTAACCCTCCATTAGGCGAGTGAATTACAAATGTAATCCACGTTTCTTTTTCTGACGACCAATTCAAAATGGCCTATAAATGGGGTAGCGCGTTTGAGTAGTTGTCTATAATAGATGTAAGTTATTTCTTAGTATAAAATAAGCAGTCGGAGAATACGTTTATTTGAATCTTTAGCTATCAAAGAAGACTGGATTACAATTGTAATCCACGCGCCTGCCTACGTTACATCCTTGCCCAGTGTACACTTTAGAATTTACGAGGTGGTTATAAAATTTAGGTGAGTTTTTCTTTGATCATTATTATTTTTTTCTATTTAGAGATATTGCTATGTTTTGTTTATGTATATCTACACTGCAATAAATTCTTCACTATAATAAGACTTCGTTGTGCCTTATTTTTATTTATGTCAGATATAGATATGTCTGAACCAAAAAAAACGACGTTTAGAAACTAGTAGAGACTCTGAACAGTGGATGAAATGGTATGAAGAGATTTCAAGTGCAGAAGAGGATCGTTTACATGAAGAAGATGAAGATGAATTCGAGGAAAATATTGCGATCATCCAATAGATTCCGATCAAGAGGTTTCTTCAGATGAAGACCAAAATATATCCAACGTGGACAGCTGCGAACATGAAGAATGTGACAGGAACAATTTTTACCTTGGCAAAGATAAAACAACTAAGTACAAAGAGTGTGGAGCTAATTTGGAAGCGCATGCTAGTTCTCACAACATTATCAAAGTGTTTCCCGGATCAAAAGCAAATGCTCGAAATGTATTGTCAGAGGTTGACTGTATAAAACTTTTTCTACGTGACAGTATTATTCAAATTATGGCTACCTCGACAAATACAAATATTGGAAAAATCAGAACAACCAATCGCTGGCCAATGATTGTGTTTTATAATCTACTAAATATAGCTGGAATAAGCGCTGCTTTCGTGTATAAAGCACACGCAGCATAAGTGTCAGGACTATCGAAGATTACTAGTGATCCAAGATCTGAAAATATATTGAAAAATATTGGAATATGTCGCTTCTTGAAAGATATAAAGGCCTCAAGGAATTTTGGAAAAGCCACCATATCTTACTAGCAGAACTATATTTTATTCAGAAATTTTTTAATGTATTCCAGCAACATCTGTGCCAGCAGAGAGAATTTTTTCTGCTTGATGATACAAAGATGTCATCCGCTGGGTTGACGATCGTTCCTTCCACCCCGGCCGCTCGGTCCTCTATTGTGGAGCGGATGGCATCTTAAAGTTCATCCAACAAGTCCAGGCCCTTGAGGTAGCTCAGAATCTTGTTGTATGAGGAATTTTTCAGGTCAGCTAGGGTGGTAATTCCCTTCCCCCCCTTTTTTTTCTAAGTCTAAATTCCTTATGTATATGCATAAAGAATTCTCTTGGAACCCTTTTTGGCTTATTTTTATATTAATTTTTTATTTAATCCCCAGCTGTCACTTTTTTTCCCTCTTCCTTTTCCTCCCTTAGGGGTAGGTGGGGCAAAATGAGACCCGGGGCAGTACGGGAAATGAACTTGTGTGCGTGAAAAGTACGTGTATATGAGTCGACAGCGGCGCCATTAGTTTGTTGTTTAGTCACCTCGCTCGAATCAGTGTAAACGAAACGTGTCAGTGCCTGTCTTGTCGTTGTGGCTACCAAAATCTGATTTTAGGTGGGTTTCTATTAAATTTGCATACTAAATACTTATGTGCAGAAAGGTAAGTACACGAGTTATATAAACTTTTCTACCATAGGTTAGTGGGAGTAATATTAAACTAAACAACTATCAATATTGTTCGCATAATTTCTGTTGAAGTTATGACGGCGCACAAAACAATACAAGAATATGTCATTTGGGGCAAAATAAACGGAGCATCATGGTATAGTATCCCATTCTGCCCCTTCTTTACGGAGGCATTATAAACAATTTCCCTCCATTATTTTATTATCTGTACTTATGTTTGTTTACAGTGATAGTGGTTCGAAACTACACAAGAAAAACAGATCGGCAGAAATGGGACGAAGAAAGGAGGGCAGTATCGGCTATGCTTGCCAATAGGATGGGCTTTCTTAGAGCTTCAGCTGCTTATTGTGTACCAAAGTCAACTTTAGAACGAAGAGTAAGGACAGCTAGTCAATCTCAAGGTGCAGATACAGATTTGGATAGTAATTACGGAAGAAGAGGTTTAGGACGATTCAAAACAGTTTTTAATAAAGATCAAGAGGATGAACTAGCTTCATACGTAAAATCAATGCAAGCACGATTATTTGGAATTACTGGGACGGAGCTACGAATACCAGCTTTTCAGCTTGCCAAGAGGAATAATATTGAGGATCCGTTTAATTCGGAAAATGGTATCGCTGGTAAAGACTGGCTTGACGGTTTCTTAAAACGTCATCCAGATATATCATACAGGCAACCAGAACCGACTTCAGCTGCAAGGGCGATGGTTTTTAATATGGCTGCCGTAGGTGGCTTTTTTGATCTGCTAGAAAGTATTGTGGATAAATATGTACTGGCCGCCGATAGAATATATAATATAGATGAAACAGGCGTTAGTACTGTACCGAAAAGTCAGTTCAAATTTTATTACTGAAAGGACAGAAGCAAGTTGGATGTCTGACATCAACTGGGGACAACTGAAATATGTTTCAGCGCAACGGAAGTATATGTATGACCGATGTTAATTTATGCCAGAGAATGCATGAAAAATGAACTTCTAGATAATGCACCAGCAGGGTTTTGGGGAACCGGCAGCGATAATGGGTGGATCAATGGCCAAACATTTTTCGATTGGAGTTTACTATAAAGCAAAGCCAGTTCTGCTGCTATTGGATGGCCATGCCTCACACAAAAAAAATCTCAATCTGATTGATTACGCCAGAGAACACAATGTTGTATTGCTTTGTACACCACCACATTGTACACATAAAATCCAACCATTAGACGTGTCATTCTTGCGACCATTGAGCACTTATTACAATGCAGAGGTAAAAAAGTGGCTAAGAGATCATCCCGGACGCGTCGTAACTCCTTTTCTTTTTGGAAAGGCTTACATACAAGCGGCAACGATGTACAGGCCAAATTTGCAATGGCCGAAGGAATCGCTTAGCCTCAAAAAATTTGAATGAAATAATTTTTTTAAACAATAACACATGCAAATTTTTAAATAAGATTTTATTACGTTTATATAATATATATTGTTTCATTTTGTTATCACATTTATTTATACATAATTATATTTAAGTTTACAGTTACATTAATTATGTGTGTATGGTATATTTCCTTTTCCTTTTCGTTACATAGCTTTATTTTTAATAACTTGGGTTACTGATAACTACAGTGCAATTTATGTTAAACAAGACAGTAAAAAATAATAATAAAAAATACCCTTACCACCTCGATGAGTGAAGAACTCCTGGATACGTATTTCGGCAACTAAGTTGCCATCCTCAGCAGAAACTACGAAGGAATATAATGTTAGACGTCGCACTCTGGGAGATTTGCACCACACAGAACACCACTTGAATTACACTGTGTTAAGGCGTCTTCTTTAAATCTCAACCAAAATGAAATAATGAATTTAATTCCAGAATTTTCCTCTCTCTGTTTAATGTTACTGGTATTCGCGCTGAGCAAAACGATCTACTTTGTTATACATAGACAAGCAGAAATAACCTTGAGGCTTGAGAAAACAGCGGTGCCCTATCGAACAACAACGACAAAGATTTCATTCTAATTAGAATCACCTTTTTATTCACCCTTGGGAAGCTCTCCTCACCTGATACCCCAGCAAAATCTAGGGGTTTTAGAGGGGGTACATTGGGTTTAGTACGACGTATCATCCCTCTTCTCGTCTAATTATTCATGTAATCCCCGTACGAAACCGCAGCGCCGGGCGCCAGATCCGGTCGCAAACTGTTTACTCTGGAACAGGTTTTATTTCTCGCGCGCGCGTCGGCTTCGTCGAATTGAATATTTAATAAGGACTTCGAGGAAATAAATCAGGCGCTAATCGTTAAGGGCGCGCGCTAACGGTGTGGCGGTACGTGGAACCGTGCGGGAAAAGGTGAATATCTAGAATAAGAAGAAGGTGGCAGGATACAGCCGGCGAAGTTTGGGTTCGTTCGTTCGTTATCGCGCTCGGGCCTTCTTAGAAGATTTTACAAAGTTCAATATTTGCGGACGGCTTGTATTTAAGCGTTGTTAAACAGTGGGATACTGTTGCTCCGTCGCCGGTGGCGCAGTGGTGGTCCTTACCGATAACTGGCACCGAACCATTCGGCTGAATTATTGCAGGAGAAACGAGACCCGTAGAATCGGGCTAGAAAAATGGGGAAGTTTAAGCGCGAAACTTCGTGATGCATATTAAAAAATGCATGAAAAGGTACGCGTTACGTAAGGTATTGATTAGCCCATCGAAATTTCAGTAAAAGTAAAGGTTTGAAAGAGAATTCTGGGAGAGTTTTGGACATATAAGCAGAAATATCATCCAGATTTTAGAGAATATAATTGTACTTCTAATAGTACTTGCAATTATGGTTTGTAATTGTACTTATAACTATATAATTTCTGCATCTCCTACTTACTGTAATATCTATGTTAGTATTGGTATTAGGAGATGGATGAAATTAGTCAGTTAGACAGTTAGAGAAGTAAGAGTACGTTGTTGTTAGATATATATTAGAAAGACTTGCTATACCATTAATAAGCACAAATAAATAATTCTGCCAATCGGAGTATTATTAAAAGTAATAAAAAGAACAACAATAGAATACAGAACATGGCGCTGCGATAAGCTGAACAGCAGCCCATTTGAACTGTACTCGTTCCCAAAGCTACCTTTCGGAATACATTCGGCCCCGGAGTTATTTCAGAAGTTAAATAGTAGTAGTAGTAGTTGTTGTTGTAGTTTTTTATTTGTAACATTTGATTCGTTACACGTCAGTGAGAGTATATAATTTCATAAATTTATACAGATAATACAAACATTAAAATAAGGAAGAAAATTACAAACATATAATAAGACACAATTGTATAAATAAGATGTTAGGATTCACACGTTAAAAGTTCGCCCACATTGTAGAAAGCCTCCCTAAGGAGCATGTCCTTAACCTTTCTGTGAAACCTATTTGCATTTAGCAATTTTAATTGTTCAAGCAACTTATTGTAAAGTTTCACACCCCAGCAATTCACCGATTGTTGGGTCTGCATTAACCGATGGTGTTGAATGGCTAGGTCAGCCTTATTCCTGTTCGGGTAGCTGTGGTAGTGGGAGTTAGTCGCAAATTTTTGTTTATTTACGTGCAGATACCGTCCGCAGCTTAGAATATACACGTTCACAACAGTCATTATCCTCTCTCGAACACTTCGCGGCAACTTTCTTGGGCGCGTATTCCGCATAATGTCCTTATTGCACGCTTCTGCAGTACCAGGATCTGTTTCAGATCAGGTGATGCACCCCAAACCATTATTCCATAAGTTGCTCTGCTATGAAAATTTGCATAATATGCTAGTTTTGCTGCCTCGTGTGTTACTAGCTCTTTAATTCTTCTTACTGTAAATAATGCCGTACTTAAGGTGGATGTGAGCGAAGATATGTGTTCTGACCAACTTAGTCCACAGTCCATTATCACTTCAAGGAAGCTCGCTACTTGCCCCCTAGCGCTCAACGAGAAGGTAAGTAGTTGTGTGTAGTTTCGTTTATCTCTAAGTTGTTGGCATCGCATCACGTTTTTGCTTCTGTTAGTATACCGTCCTTACTTTGATTCATTTGACAAGAGCTGTCATGTCTCACCACAAAGGATGTATCGTTGGCATATAAACATACTTTACCCTGGATAATATTGTCGGATAAATCGTTCATGTATATTATGAAAAGTACAGGCCCCAAATTGATCCTTGTGGTCCGTATACGATTGAAGAGGCGTTAGATGTGAAGTTCTGCCAGCTTACCGTGAAGGTAAGATTTTAACAAGTAAATATTTTAGTAATATTGAAGGCCTTGTAATATATTTTGATGACTTGCTAATTTGTCATGAGACCAAAGAGGGCCATGATAAAATATTAGTCCAAGTAATAGAAAGAGCTAATCAAAATAATATTAAATTCAATAGGAAAAAGTTACAAAACTGGTTGTAAGTCTGTAAAATACTTAGGCTTAGCGTTTAATAAAAATGGGGTTTCTATCGATCAGGAACGAAAAAAGATCTAAACAATCCAACAAATAAAAAAGAGCTCATGTAAATAATTGGTATGATCAATTATCTCAGAAATTTTTTGCCAAATTTATCCAAGTTAACTAGTTCACTTAGAAACCTATTAAAAGCGGATATACAATGGTTGTGGACTACAGTGCATACTCAAAGTCTAGAGAAAATAAACCAATTAATATGTGAGGCTCCTATTTTCGCTAATTTTAACCCTAATCAGAATATTGTGATATAGGGTGACAGTAGTAGGCATGCTTTGGGATGTTGTTTATTGCAAAAGAAACAACCAGTTATGTTTGCGTCACGATTGTTGAGAGAAGCGGAAAAGTCATACGCACAAATCTAAAAGGAGCCATTAGCACTTACTTTTGCATTTGAGAAAAAAAACACACATGTATATGCCTATGGGAAAATAATTGCTGTTAATACCGATCACCGACCCTTAGTAACAATCATGAAGAAAACCTATCTCATTCTGGAGAATCATTACTCTGGATGGCTTGAAGTTGAAGAGTTGCCTGATAACAGGAGTACCTCTGTAATATATACATTGCAAACCATTTTTAGTAGATTTGGTATACCCCAGTTATCGGTATCGGACAATATGCCATTTAATAGTGATGTATATAAAAAATTTGCTAAGGAGTGGAATTTTACAATAGTAACCAGCAGCCCACATTACAGCCAAAATAACCGGTTAGCTGAAAAGGGAGTAGGCATAACAAAAAAAATGTTAAAAAAATGTATGTACACAAAGTCAAATTATCAAGGATATATATTGAACTACCGAACTAGTCCTCTTGCAGAGTTAGGAGTGTCATCCGCACAATTGTTAATGAGTAGACAACTGCGCACCAAGTTGCCTATCAGAATTAAATTACTTAAATTTAAAATAAGTAATATACAAGACAAAATAATAAGGAAACGAGAAAAGAAAGAACAATATTGCAACAGAACGGCGAAGATGAAGGAAGAAGAATTTCATAAAAACAAGAATATAATAACATGGGATATTAAGCAAAGAATATGGAGAGAAGCCACTGTTCTTAAAAAATTGTCATTACTCAGATCATACCTGATTAAGACAGCAAATGGTCAAGTAATTAGAAGAAACACATGAAGAAACTTAAAGGGACAATTAAGCCAGCTTCGTCGATTTGATAAATACGACAGCCTTGGAGATATGCAACCAAGAGAAAAAGAAACATCCAACCAGTGAAGAGAGCAACCTTGGGAGAGCGCAACCTAAAGATAACGTGAGAGGAAGAAATACAAAACTTATAGTAAATACGGTCGGCAGGATAAAAAGCCAGTCAGACTTAATTTATAAAAGTGGGCGTGTAATATATATGTTAGTTTCATATATATGTTAGCATTGGTATTAGGAGATGGGTGAAGTTAGTCAGTTAGAGAAGTAAGAGTACTGTGTTGTTAAATATATATTAAAAAGACTTGTTATACAATTAATAAACATAAATAGATAATTGTGCCAATTATTAAAAGTAGTAAAAAAAACAAAAATAGGATACAAAACACTGACAGAATATTACAAAACGTGACAATAAAAAGAAAATAGCGAAATGGAATAACAACTAAAGGCAGGTGTAATCTTGCAATTAACAGCTTAAAGATTATTAATAACAAAGGAACTAAGTAAAACACACTTTTCGGATTACTCTTCTCGCACAAAATAATAATTAGCACGTGTTTCGGAAATGCATGGATTCCCATCGTCAACCGTATAACCGTATCATTCGGTTAAACGGTTGACGTTGGGACGTATTCCGAGAACACGTGTTCCGAATTAATTATTATGTTGTGCGGGAGGAGTAATCCGAACAGAGTGTTTATTCTGATGCCCCACAGTCCTTGCAATCTTTCACAAAGGAACCGAGCGATACATTATACTGCTCAAGATGTTTAGATTTGCCAATATATTATGTAATGGATTATTCTGGCCGTATAGAGCACCGTGGAATGGCGTGTGAAAACTATATACGGTACGACAGGTATGTGTGAACCGACGTTTGATAGAAGTCGTGGACAGTCCACGTAGTCGTGCAGGGAACGGTAACTAAATTGCAAAGATATTAAATATCGCCTGTGTTTACGTGATTTGATACTTAAGATGAAAATCTGATATTTGTGCAACCCTTTTCAATGCTATTTTCTTAGCACGATAATTGTAGGTCATAGGTGTCAAACCTTTTGCGAAAGTAATTACACAACATTTGCTGTAGTTTAACGACATATTATTATTCTCGCACCAAGTAACTAATTTACACAAATCATTTTCTACTAGGCCACAATCTGCAATTGTTGAAATGCTTTTAAATAATTTCAGGTCATCTGCGCGAGCTAAGAAATTACAACTAGTCAGCGTAGCATACAGGTCATTTAGAAATTTTAAGAAAATTTTGGGGCAAAGTGAGAACCTCTTGGAACCCCTAATATTACATGAATAGGCTGCGACTGCGCAGATGTGTAACCACTTGTATCCGGTCTGGAAAGGACGATTTAATCCAAGAACAATTCGCATACGGTTGTAGCCCGCGACATTCAAGAAAACAATCCTAAACATTTCATTCGACATTTACTGAGATTCGCATATGACAATCATCAATCGAGATTCGAGGTTACTGGCTTCACCGCAACGTTACACACTTTGAGTTCGCTTTGTCAATTTGCGAGGGCGTTGCATAAACATTGCTCTTTTATTTGCACCCACCAATTCTTTTTTTTCTATTAGCACAGCACGGCGCGCGGCACAGGGGTCAACCGAAAAAGAGGGCCGCAGTTTTATTAATCAGCGTTCGCGGTGTTTCCTGCACGCGTCAGGGGTGTAACTCCTACATATGTGTATGTTGACGAATATTTCTCGTGGCGTATTGCGAAATTCCGAATTCTGGCTTTCAAACAATTTTTCGACCGGAAATGTCAATAATCCGCAACGTTTGTTACTTTTCCTTTATTCAGGTGTTTCTGGAATGTTACGCGTCGATCGATCTCCACCACAATAGGAATAAGGATTGTTTTTATACATTTGTTTTGTGTTTTTCAACCCGGTCGGCGAACAGGTGTAAGAAACTATCAACATATCCCAAAGGTGCGTGTCCAGAGATATCCACTTGCAAGGAGTCTCTTTTCTTGCATGTTTCTATAACAGCGATCACGGATACGTCAGTAAGCAGTTAACACCAGAAATGTAGTAATAGCGTTTATTGGAAACTATTATACAGATTGAGCGCCAAGCGAATTGAAAATAGAGGGAATGCTTTTAATTTTGGTAGAACGAGAGGATTTCAGAAAAAAAAAACTGACGTGGCTTTGTCTCTAATTCTTGTTGTGAAGATCAAAAGACAACTACTCCAGTGTTAGTTAATCTGACTTCAACATATTACATGGTGTAGAGACAAGATGTAATTTGAAATGTCATAAATTATTGCTTGTAATTCTGTTAATGCCACGTTATTGAACAACATTCTTTCAAATGGACAGATTCAAGTTTAGCCAAACGCAATAAGCTAGTTGAAGCTAATCTTAAATATTTGGAATGTGTCAAACACATTTTTTTGTTGTAATTTTTTGACGGTGGCTGCGTTTACTAATGCTCAAAAGGCTAATATGCATTTGTTATATGGACTTAGAGTGCTAGACGGATGTATGCCGATCGCTCTCCAGATAACCGGTTACGTTTTTCTGAAACGTTTACTAGACCGCATGTTCGATTGCAAGAAAATGAAACTTTCAATCAATCAAGAAACGATATTGGAAGACCGGGAACTGTCAGAAACCCACAACTTGATGATCAGGTTCTTCAGACCGTTGAAGATCATTCAGAAAGTAGTATCAGAAGAATTGCTCATCAAGTAAATGTTGGAAAAACCGTTTTGAGTATTTTAAAGAAAATGTATTATACCCATTTTACATTCGACATGGGCAGATTTTGCTACCCACCCACTGACTGTCACCGCCGTATGGAGTATTGCCGATGCTTGTAAGAAAATCCAGATTTATTTGTGTTATGATTGTTTACCGATGATTTCAATTACTCCAGACGTGAAGTATGAATTTCCATAATAAGTACATATGGTCTAACGAAGATTGTACAGTTGTATCACGATTCCAACAAACCACTACTATCAATATTTGGATTGGTGTTATCGACGACTATATGATCTACTTACATTCTCTTGAATGTGTATCTCCAGCTCTTTTGGAAGAGGTACCTCTCGGAATTACGTGGATTACACACGACGGCGCCTCCACATTTATCAATAACTGCACGTTTTAGTTATTAAGCAACGTTTATCTCGACATTCATGATTCCCAGGGTTACCTGATCACAATCCTATAGATTTTTCTCTGTGTGGTGATACTTAAAATCACTCGTTATTATATTATTTTATGGATATTCAGTCACCCTGATAATATTAGCCTCTGAGTTCAGGCTTCTGATTTTGGATAGATCGAGAGGGTATTAACGTCTGATTTAAGCGAGTTAGATAAACGCATATTTTAAATAATGATGAAGAGGATAGAGGAGAATATAATACACAAAATCCCACCTCCAAGTTCCTACTTCTAATTAGTAATCACATTCGATCGATACCTTTTGGTTACCTACTGGATAAGATGCTTATTGGAATGCTCATAAATAATAACCTTAAAGAAAGAAAACATTAAGCAAAAGTCAGTGATATTGAGTTTAGCCGAATCAACTGCTTTGGTAAAGTCGATACATTTCTCATGAAGACTGGCTTGGGAATGCATATGCGAACTGAGTGTGCTCGCGGAACGCACTTTGTTGTGGGTGCCTGACATTCGGGAATCGTGGGCAATGAAAAGGGCGATGAGGTAGCGAATATATTATCATCTTCATACGTGAGCCCAGATCTCGCCCTGGGAGTGTCTAAAAACATAGGAGGAAGGCAAATACAAAGGTCGGTTCAATAACAGCATAAAGAATACTGGGAAAATGCCACTAGGCGAAGTCATGGCAAAACCTTTATTAAGGGGCCATCAGCAAAGAGCTAAACCGTAGTAGGAATCACCTTCGTCGAGTCTATAGGTCTCCTGACCAGACATTGTGCACCGAAAGGACACCTACAAAAAATTGGAGTTGACATTGAGGCCCTAAGCTGGGGACTGTGTGAAGGGACAATTGAGGCCGCATACCATATCTTATATAAATGCAAGGCCTTGGACCGTAGATAACAGGCAATCTTTTGGAAACCAAAAGTGAACGCAGAAGACTGTACATACCAACCAGCCACAGGGTAAAGGGCACAAGGATCTGGCAATGGGTGGTATAGGGCATGAATACAAAATTGGCGATAAATACAAAAAGCCAATGGGCGTAGGTGTTTCCGGAGACTTATGTTAGACAGCTGCCATAAGGAAAAGAAAGTCGATACATGTAAATTACCGATCTGCTTGTGTCTATCCAAAGCTATTAAAATCAATCGATTAACCCTCAAATACTATCGTGTTTTCAGGTAACACAACTGATATCGTGTGGTGTTTTGTCACACAATTTTGTTAATTGTAGTTTTCTTCTTGCTTTTGAACCGTCTGTATAATAAACTAACCTCTTATCTTGCGAGATGTTTAAGAAAAAACAAAACTTTATTCAAAACGAAACAGAAAACTTAACATTTATAGAAAAATGCGAAAAATATTTTCTCGTACATTTTTTTTACAAAGGTATCTGGGGTGTATTTTTAAGATGTCTTCACTTTTTCTGCTATTCGAAACCATGGTCTTATTCCCTGTAAAAGAAAAGTGGCATTAAAATTTTATATAAAAATTCTGACAATGACGTTATGAAACGTACATTTTATATCACAAAAATCATGCTGTTTTTTCGTGTACTCAGATTTTTACAAAATTCTTACAATTCACCTTTCTGAACATTCTCTGCATTTTACGAGTAACTCAGAATGGTCCTTGCAGACATGCTGACGACCATTATGGCACGTGGTTTCTATTTTCTTGTCTTTGCTTCGTTCGCAGGTGTGACACCTTTTGTAGGTTCTACAGGTCCTGCTCCTTGTGAGGATTGTTGTGGTGTTTCTAAAGCTAGTAAAGTTTTGATGATTGATTTTAGCTCAGTTGACAACTATATTATTTCGTATCTTTCTCTTACGTGGTCATTGACGAGTTCTCTTCCTAAACAAATATAAAATTCTCTTCGTGTCATGTTGACTGTATCGTCTGAAATGGCTAAGAAAATTGCATAACTGTTGACACGTGAAATGTCTAACATTGCTCCGAATGTAGCCATTGGCCATCGCCTGGTTCCTCTTTGGCAGGAGTATGTCAGACATTTCTGATCCAAAGCTTCGACTCCTCCTTTGGCACCATTGTAGAAATTTATCATTTCTGATTTCCCATTTGCTTCAATATTTTCATTTTGATGCATAGAATGAAATCAGTTGTTCTTGTTTGGTACAAAGGAAACCAACGTAGTATAGTGGGATAAATCCCAAGTTACATTAGTTTATTGGTAGCTGTTTAGTTTGCAAAAATGCAGGTGGAATTTCGCGCTTATTTTTACGAAGCGTCCCAACATATGTCAGACAAACCCGTTTCAATTTATTCAATAGCTCTATAGAAGTAAACCAATTATCTCCCGTAACATTTCGATATGTGTTCACGATTTGAGAAACTAATTTTGGTACACTACGTGTTGGAACCGAAAGTTTGTTTGGATTCGGTTCGGTTATCTTTCCTGTATAAACAAATGAATTTATTAGATAATGCGCTTTTAAATCACATAAGCACATAATCTTGATGCCATATGTTTTTGGCTTACTTTTGATATATTAGCGAAAAGAGCAGCGGCTTCGAAATCCAACAAGCCTTTCATTTGCAACTGCATATTCGCTGCAAATGAAATTGTTCGTGCAGCTTGTATTGAAAATTTCATTTTTGAAACTGTCAATCCTGTTCCTTATAGTCGTTTGATCGTCAAATCTTAGCGTTGCCAAAAGAAGCAAACACCGTTGTTCAGACATAACATCTCTAAAATTATCTCTTCTCGTACTATCCGTTGCAAAAAGACTTCTAGTATCTTCCTGATTTGATTTGAACACTCTTCCCAGAAATGCTTTCAATTCAATCATGTCTACATGTCCCACATAACCAGCCGTTAGATCATAAGAAAAAATCGTTTCCGTAATTTTTGCATTTTTATGTTCTAATATTTCAGTTAATTCCGTAAAGAAAAGACACAATGCTTCAGAAGGTATTCTAGGAGGAGTATTTACTGCTGGACCCTTCGCTCCTGGTCGATGAATCACTATATTAGGTGGATCTGGTACGCGAAACAGCAGGAGAATTTTTGGACCACTTATATCGATTTCGTCCATAAAAGTAACTTGTACCTGTACTGACATCACCCAAATTTTCTTCACTTTGTCTTCAAATTCGACTTCAAAGTCTGAAGATGTGTCGTGATCACTATCTTCGCTTGCTGCATCAGTCAAATCATCATCCGGGCATTCACTTCCATTGATATCATCATAACAGTTTGCGGCAAAATTTGCTGTTCATCAGTCAGATATTTTGTCATATTGTTGTTACTATTGCTATTGTTATTATGTATTATGGAAGAAAAATAACGAGCAAAGTTTCTTTACGAACTGAATAAGAAATCTATTTGAGTCGTATATATATTGTACAAATATCAGGGGAAATACAATTTTATTCAATGCTACTTATAAAAGATTCCCGAAGTCGAATGTAAATGAGTGAATACACATGTACGACAAATCTTAAACAAAGAGCTGTGATTCCGCCAAAAGAGGACCATGGCTATTATCACTGTAAAATTCAAACAATGGGTTAGAACAAATTGCCCTTTTTTTTAAAAGGTCTAACGTAACTGCTATCGTAGGGTGTTGAGACATCCAAAGGCTATTTTTGCTAAAACTGTAAAACCGTGGTAAATAAATGATTATAGCATATTATACATTTCATTCGCATGGGAGAATACCTGGAACCCTAGAAAGGTGACGAAAACTGTTTCAAAGAAATTTAGGAAAAAGTTACTTCTGGGGTGCCGAAACACCCCACGATAGCGGTTGAGGATTAATTTTTACCAAATTTCTTGGAGTTACTGTACGAATATATCTTCTTGTTTCACTATTTTAGCAAAATTAGATTTCAATAGAATGCTTATGAATTAGTAATTTAAGTAGAAACGTTGTCGGGATCATTATTATTGAGTACTGGTACAACATTACAAAGAGGCAACAATGTAGTAGCTTTTCTAAATAAAAGAAATGCTTCTGAATACTTGCTTTTAATACCCCACAAGTAAGTACACAACTTTCTGTATAACCTACAATAATTGCTATTAATATCGTATAATTACTACATTTTAATTACTTCTACGAAATATTAAGCGACTTTTAAAAGGAAAGACTTTTCACGGAACAAATAGGTTTTCCAAGAAGCAATCTGCATTCAGGGTTGTCGTAATGAGAAAGCACTCCAGAACCCCCTTTTAGTGCATATAGCGAGCGATTTTTGCAGCTTTTAAAGCGGCCCAAAGTAAAAAAAGAGAACTATTATCACCGTAATTCTATTATACATAACTTTAAAATATCGTAGATATACAACAGCGGACAGGTACCGCTTTGGAAATCTAATCGCGAAAAGCTCGCGCGCGAACGTAAAATTAAAACTTTTCCAATTAAAGACGTTTTCCGGAAACGAAGCGCTGAATAATTAAATCGCTAGCGAGCTAGACGCATCCCTCTCTACTCTTGTGTATATGTATACATATACCTGAAGATTTTTATTACCATCGCCTTTATCCCTGACGAGAATACACCTCCAGTTGCTGCTGATGCACGTAGATGGAGTTGACGCTCTCCGTCTATCTGTGTCTCGTCCTCTCTCCGACTACACTCGATCTTCTAAGAGTTTTTTACGGCGGCGTTTAAAATTTACACCTTTTATGATTGCGAGCGGCCGTAAACGAAGTTAACATCCCATCGCCGGGGCTCATTGCCGCATGTTTTTATCACAATGTTGTTGAAAATTAAATCCCTGACAGTCGCACCAGTGCGAGGAGGAAATGAGTAGCGGGTGGTTGGAGAGAGACGGCTGGCGCATCCGCGTTTTTCCAGCAGCGGGTCCGGATCCTTCTTACACACCGCCTTCTATATTCGTCGTCTCTAGTAAACTCGGCTTTCCCGAAACTTGTCATTATGTGTGCTTCGTGTATCCCTCCCCCAACCCGGTTTTAAAGTGGAAATAGCGAGATGGTGCGTCGCCTTCGAGCAGCAACAATTTTCGCGTTTATGATTAAATTTTAATACTATGTTTCAATGAAAATTGCCGTAATAAAAACCTTCCGAGCGAGGGGCGAGGCGTGAGCACATTTCTAAAGCAATAGCAAGTGTAAGGAACCCATTTACAATACCCCTTTTCCCACCCTATCTAACAACGGCATCATATCATATCCCATCTTTTCCAACACAAAAAAATTAATACTATTGTAAGCCATCTCTCCTCCTAGCTGGTGTCTCAACGGCTACGAGAAGATTGTTCACTTTTTGGGTAATGCGAGTATGGGTCTACCGTCACAAAGCTGTAAGGGATTATCGTAAAGTTAAACAATGCCCCCTTTAATGTATAGGGATTTTAATTCTTGTCGGTGGCGCTCCGTACAGCGGAGAATATGAAGTAAAAAAAGACATAATGAGCTGCCTCCATAGGCAGCTTTGTGTTGAAATTTTTATGGGAAGCCCGTTCGCGGCGTTTCGAAATAATAAAATTTTAATTAGTTGAGGGCTAGGCAGAATATGTTTTTGTGTTGTTGACCAATTTGTTGAAAAATTTTCTTTGAAGGAAGAAAAACTTTTTACACACATTTTCGCCAATAAGTTACAGACGAAAAATATTTAACGTTGCTAATGCAGAGGGCTACTCCGAAAACAATAATTCTTGAGTATATATTTGACGTCGAGACCAGCTGGACGTTGGAGAAGATTTGCCTGCGACGTCCAGTCTTGAACAATGACTTATATTTCTACTGCCTTTACTATTTTATTCTTACACTAAATACACATTCATGCTGACTATTGTGAGCACGCCTGATGAAGACAAAGTTGTCGAAACTAATTGCATACAGCGAATAAATTAAATCATGCAGAAGCACATTACAACCGAAATTTTATTTCATTAAATCGTAATCTAATTATGGACATACACATATAAATAATTCTTTCATCCATTTTTCTTGTTCCTGAATCACAATACAAATTTGATTCTCGCAAATGTTTCGAATGCATCGCATACGAAGTACTCACTTTGAAACGGTACTCTTATAATAAACTTAAATTTAGAAAAAGGTTTATCTAACCTGAGTACTCTTCTGATACTTATCTTAAGTCGCGCAGTTCTAGTAAAGTAATTTATGTACCATATAATAAATTTGATAAGAACAAGTTTAATATTTAATAAGGGTTAAGCAAACAACAACAAATAAAAATAAATATTTGGGGCGCCGTTTTACCATTAATATGAATGTGAAAAATGAAATACGTAGTAAAACCATGTCCATAAATGCAATAGTGTGTGTGGACTTGGCTCTTGATCTTCTCTCTCTTTTCCGATGATTGGCCCACGTCAACCAAATTGGACCGGGAGTTGGGGTTTCGTACAGCCAACCACTCCTTGATTGCTTCCAAGAAGTACCAGTAGAATACTTCCTGGTCTTCGCACTCTTTATCTAACCGACTTACGAACAACTGCTTCAGTTCTAGCTTTTACTGACTAACGATTTCTTCAAGAATTGTCCCTTGACTGACTTTTTTCTTTCATTTATTTTCCCCGTAATGTCAAAATTGACATATCGCCTCCTGCGAATTATCCCAGTCAGTAATATCACCTGACTGACTTAATTTAATTTATTTTGACGTATTGTCAAACTGACGTATTGTCAAAAGTGACGTCCCGCTTGACGGCTCGTGTCCCCTCACTATAGGCTTCCCCGCTTCTCTTCTATCGCTTTTCGTCCAGTCCACACAACTCCTTTTTACAATATATAACGGATAATTTAATAACATCAACTTAAACCTTTCCAAAACTGCACTGACATTAAGCTTTCTATTGTATTTAAACTGTTTTAGTGTAATCTACGCTAAAATTATTTTGGATTCTGAAAATGCTGGAGTTTCGTTTCTATATACGAATTCAGTAAATTTTGATGGTCTTTTTTTCAAAATTGAAGATCCTTTTTAGCAAATATCTGACGAATTAATTGAGATACAGCGAAAATGATTGCCCGTCGTAATCAGCAAATCAAAATGCAGGGAAGGAGATATGTTTAAACGTGACTGTGGGGGATGTCGACTATGCGAATCTCCGTGCGACGATCGATTTTTATGTCTGTCGCAGCGGTAATCTACAAGCAACTAGAATTAAAGAAATAACTTGTCCATATGCGAGTATTAATTGTTCATTTATTTTATTTTTTATTTTTATTTATATATTCATTAATGTCCAACAGTAAACCTAATTATAGGACATAACTAGAGTTTGACATACATAAAGAATTAATATTTAGTTTGCGTTGCATTATAATTAGAACCAAAAAGAAAAGTACTAGCAATTATTTTGGCGCCCAACGTGGGGCCACATTGTATTTAGGAAAGACCACTAGCTGGCCGGACCATATTCCCTGCCAACACAGTAGATCCTCGATCGGTTATCACCATACCAAGCCAATCCGAAC
>JARFOC010000662.1:704711-738050 GCA_031763485.1 Osmoderma eremita | reverse complement strand
AAACAAGTTTTATCTGGTGAAAGTGAATTTATTTCAGATGCAAACCTTTTTATTGCTTCTTTAGTTCCTCTAAAGTTTGTTAATTCTGAAACCAGTCAAGTGAATAGAGAATTTTTTTTTGTGAATTGATTTTTTTAAGACTGCATAAGAGAAAAGCTTAAAATGTTTTTTTTTTAATTTTAAGTATCTATTGTATATTATTATTTATAAGCATTTTCTGAAGTTATGTTCGTAAACAATTTGTGGTTATTTACACAGTTTATTTTCATTATGCTTATTGGTGTATTTCTAGTTCGGTATTTTAAAAACTCCTTATAAATTATAAAACTGCATGTATTCATTAACTTACATTACAAATTTCATTACAATATATGCATTACTTCGAAGTTATTCAATTTTCAGATGATATATACGCGTTCGCCCCATAGTGCGGCGTTTTCTTCCTCCAGGTTGCCACTCCAAGGTATTATAAATTATAGTTTTGTTCCCAGCTCTCCACACATGACCCAACCATCTTGCCCCCTGTTGTTTTATCTTTCTGACCACGTCTATACATTCCAATTCCTTTGCTACCTCATAATTTGTTCTGCGCCTATATTCATTATTTTCAGGTTTTATCGGTCCTAGTATTGTTCTTAATATTTTCCATTCTTGTATTCTCAGATCAGAACATCTGTTAGTGCTATTTAATTCTTAGACATAAAAAGACAAGAGAGGAAAAGAGAAGAAACGGCATTTAGAAAATCAAAAAAGTCATAAGATTCCCGGAGAAACTAGAGAAAAGAGAAAAAGGGGAACACAGTATGGGAGAAAGAATGCAACAAATGATGGAAATGATGCGGGATCTCATCATGAGCGTCAGGGAGGTGAAAGATGAACAACAAAAACAGAATGATAATGTGAAACAACTAAAAAGTGTCATAGAAAACCTAATGGAGGAATAAAAGATATATAGAGAAGATATTCGAAAATTAGCAGAAACACATAAAAAATTTAAAAGGGAAATAGACGACTTAAAGACTGGATGTGCAATGAATAATAACGTGAGAAAGGAATTAGATTACTTAAAAGCGGAAAAAAGAAGAAGAAGAGAGGAGAAAGTGGCGATAAGAAGTATAACAGAATGGAATCCCGTTAAAAGTAGACGTCTACCTCTTACCTGAGGTGAAATGGAAGGAACAAGTGGAGAGAGAACTGAAAAAAATGAACATAAAGAATTGGAGCGAATTATTAAGAGATAGAGAACAATGGAGGAAAGTTGTTAATGACGCAAGAACATACCAGTAATTACAAAGCGGATGTATGAACACATGTATACGTGAACTATTCCACCACAAGAGTTTTTGCATTTTTACAGCTAGAATTTCTGCGGAAATGTACAGCTTATTGTATTGTATCCTAAGAACTAATACTGCTTACTTTGAATTTCGTATTAATAAACGACTTTTTCAGAGCAATTACATGATATTTTTTCGAATTGATCTATTGATCGAATGACATTGCACAGTAAAGACATTAAATATTTATAGTTTCAAAAGTTCTTGCGCGAAAATATAAATCATTTTTATTTATTCAATCATTTAATTTGAAGTTCCTGCCGTCAGGTGCGAATGTAGCAACGCAAATCAGTTACAAATGCATAATTACATAGATCTCAAACCTTGCGGGACCATCTATCATTACACCCACTATGGATTCAACTTGTAGGAATAACAAAGATAAGAAAACGCAGCGCCAGTGAAGTAACTAACCAATTACATTAACGATTTCCAAACAATCAAATTATTGAGTAAATTGTACATTGACACGGATGGATAGTTTGTGAGAGCTATCATGACATGTCATACAGGTTATTTTCCGAGGATACTTCGTATAAGATACTACAATTATAAGTCAATATATGTGAATGGTAATAAGCTATAATAGAAAAAATAAATAATATGACCACAATGATGTAAGTAAACGTAATGTCAATTGAGTATCTAAAGGTAATATTAGAATCCCTTATACACGATTGCCCACATGGAAACGGGGGATTGCTTTGTAAACGGCAACCGCACATTCGAGTCTCACTGGCAACGAGAGAGATCCAGTCGTAGTGTATCATAAACCGAACGCATGTCCGCTCAATCACGTAATACTGCGTAATTTTTCTGTACTCTCATATTACGGTAAAAGTATAGTTTCTTATATTTATTTTGTAGCTGCTATGCGATGCAGGAGAACGAAAAAGTGATTCTAAATAGGAAAATAAACAACGATTCTTATTAAATTAAACAAAGGAGAAAGAAACTCTACAACTATACAAAATAAATTGAAATTCTAACAATGTTACTTTATGGAGGGTTCGACAATACCTCCATCCACAGCCTATCTATCTATCGTAAAATTCCCGCCTCACTGCCTCGATGTTTCTCGGTATTGTTGACGCAAAAATTCTCAACAGTTCTACTTGCAACTATTGCAAACTCGCTGCTGTTGCAAAACCATATAGATTTTGTTTGACATAACCCCACAGAAAAAAAATCGTAGAGATTGAGGTCGAGAGATCGAAGTAACCATTTTATAGTACCCTTCCTCGCAATAGCACGATTAGAAAAGTGCTTTCTAAAAACTCCATTATTAATCTGGTGTTATGCACGGGGCAACCGTCTTGCATAAACCATATTGCATCAAAATCGGGGTTAAGTTGACGCACAGCGGGAATAATTTGCATTCGCAGCAAATCCAAATATTTCATTCCATTAAAATTCCCGTCGACAACAAATGGTCCTATAATGTTATCACCCAAAATACCCGCCCAAACGTTAAGTTTTTCGAGGTACTGAGTTCTTACATTACGGACCAGATGTTGATTTTCTCGAAACCAATATCGCACGACTGGGGGATTACGGTTGTCATGACAGTGAAAGGAGGACTCTTCGGAAAACAGAATATTTTTTTTATAAAATATTCGTCTTCGTTAGCCCTTTCCACCACGGGCGCACTAAACTTCATTCTTGCAAAATCGCCCTCGGGAAAAAACTCCTGATATTTTGAACTTTATAACTTTTGTGTTTGTTGCGTTTCGGAATACGTTCTACTGTACTACTACTGACACCGATTTGATCTGCAATTTTCCGGCCAGAGCAAGATTCCCTTATTTCATCCAACGAACCAGCGCTCACTTCTCCTTCCTCCCATTCCGGAGGTATTAGCGGGATTTGAGGCTGTTCGTCTATTTGTTGACATTTACGGCAATTGACGATCCTTTCACTCGTCGAATGCGAAGGAATAGGACGATCCTCGTAATCTACGGCAAATAGATCGACCGGTGCTTTGGTGGGAATTTCCAGCAAGATACCATGTTATGATTTGTACCTTCGCTGCGGTTGCATAAACTAACATAGTGTATCCGAAATCGACGATAACTTGTTAGAACTTTACGTGCGCGTAGACAGATACAAAATGCTTCCGATAAGCGAGGTGCATGCTACGCCGTTGCGCGCGACGAGGCTGACCGGCGGGCATAAATGTAAGTATGCCAGATCGCGCTACATACAATATATTTCGCACCCCGGTGAGGGTAGAGCATACGTGTATATTTTATGTATTACAATGATGTATGTAAATGGACAACGTAAAGAACATTAACATCAACCGCTTTAGGATTCGATCAATATCCTATATGTATACATATAGCAGGAAGATTACTGTGCTTAGAAAGTTATATAAAAAATAGTGAAAAGTTATTGTGATATTCAGGACTAAAACGAAGCTGGTTTAATTCTAATAAAACTAAAGCAGTTTTTACCTTATTACTATACCAAGTATTTCCATATAGTTTTTCGCATTGTTCCTTAAATGGCTTGGATCTTGGAAATATCATTTATCTGGTAATTTCACTGTGTTCGATGTATGTCGATAGTCACCTTGACTATGTGTTGTAGTAGTATTCCAAATTGCTATTGTGTTTATTTTTAAGTACCTCTTTTGCTTCATCATCAAGAAGTGTTTGATCACTATAACTTCTTCCGCGCTGGCGTCCATGAAAATGGAAAGGTATTAGATCATATTAACTTTATTCATATTTGCTTTAAAACTTTGTTTTCAATTGAAGTAGACATATTTACAACGTCATCTATTGTGTTACACAAAGGAGATGTAGCGATTAACCTGTGAAAATAAATGGCGTTCTATGTAGTTCGTATGATAGTCATCTTATCTTTATTGTTAAGGCGACTATGGTAAGAATATTTAGTTAATGCAATTAATAGTTTATAACATAGTGTTAGTGTCACTAAAAGAGTTTTATTTCAAACGACGATTTAATAACGTTTGATGTGCCCGTCCAATAACTTGGATAACAAACGGTTATTCGCAGGATTTCTTAATTATTCAAAACATCTTCTTTTTCGGTTCTAAGTCATTTTTTCTAGCTTTTTTTATCGCAAAAAGGTATTTTCGTCTAAGTGAGAATAAACCAAACCTTTTAGGATTTGATGAAAATGAACATGATGGATTACCTGACAGAATGGAGATGATGACAAGTATAAAATTCCATTTAATTCTGAACACACGAAATATCAAAAATAATCGGGAGTTGTTTTCAACACTAATGCGCGGTTTCTGAAACCTAACAACAGCAGTTATCTGTTTGAGATCTGGCCGCTTTACTTGTAAAAGGGCCAGATATCGAACAGATAACTGCTGTTTTTCGTTTCAGAAACCGGGCATAAATCGGTACGTAAGGATGAGCACCGGGGAATTGATGCAATGTCTCGAATGATTTCTCTCTTCTGTTTGTCATCATCTCAAAATTCATTCAACATTCCACTAGATTTCGATATGTTGCCTAAGATCAGTACATAATAAAATATGTACAGTTTCCATTTTGAAATTACAAGCCACATTGTGTGATCGTAGCTGTCGATAAAATTTATGTTGCCACCATTGTTGGCTAGTTTCTATATTCTCAATGTTTTGGAAAAATGGAATTGGATTGGAGATTTTAGCAGGTGCGTTCTCTACCAGATCACCAGCGGAACAACGGGAGATAGAGTCCGCGCACTTTCTCATGGCACCTGCATAGATACGCATTGTGAACTTAGAGTGGGATGTGGATGTCATTCAAACGAGAAGTTAATATAAATATCGTAAAATATTGGTTAGGTGACGTGCACATTAGCGTCATTTCTCTGCTGTCATTGCCCTCTTCTGTTTGTATTTTCGCTTTGTTATTTTCAAATATTCCCTGTATTTTATTACGTAAAAGTTTTTTTTCAAAGCTACTTTGGACTATATTTTACGGTAAAGAGTAAGTTAATTGTTATATGTCCAAGGTTTGTTTAGAGCCCTCAACATCTTCTATTGCAACGGATGCATTTTGCATGACGTCGACTAGTAATAAGGGGAAATATTTTTCACAAAATGTCAGGGAAGTAGTTTGGAATGTTTATAATTATCTAAAAAAAACAATCATCAGCAGGTTCACAATATGACCTATTATAGTGTTTATAGTACGTCTAACGCTGTGTCAATATTGAAATTATAGAATTAACTTTCCTGTAATACACAGGAATATAGCATAGGCAATAGACTACTACATTGAGCAGAAGGTTACAGCAAAAAATAGATATGAATTATTTTCTATTTTTGGCTTGAATACACTTACTAATAGTATTAATGCGTAAGCTTTTTCGAAATGTGACATTTTTTCAAATAATAAATCTTGAAATAGTTTTTCTCTATCCCACGATATTTCTGTTGCTGGAGAATATATAGTCTACTAGTTAAAGCTTTAGGCCCGATGTTTGTCAGATGAATAACATTATGTGGTGTCGAATTTATCGCACAGGTTGGTGCCATGAGAAAACACGCCGACTGTACCCTCCACCTAGGGTTCATTGAAGTGGTTAGGCTATTCCAATCATGCAGGAGGTTATATAAAGTGAAACGCGGGAACATCGCTAATAATTTGCACTATTAACCAAAGCATATACCTCCCGTGTGAGCGAAAAGCTTAATAATATTCGAATAAGTTTAGTTTTGCAAAATTATTTATAAAAGGTTGACATATTGGTCAAGCATTGGTCTAACGGGAATTTTTGCATACGTCCGCTCGGAAAACCTTCCCAAACCTTATTATTAATTTTGAAACTAAAACAAAAACCTCATCCCATCCACATACTACATAACAGCTAATATATTGCTTCAAATCAATTTCTCACAAAATTCCTCAAATTAAATCCCAAGTTTTTGCACGCGATCGTGCTGCGTATAGGGAGCCTGCTCCGTCGAACAAGAAATGCATTTCTCCATATATCTATACATTAAAGAAAGATGAATTAAGCAATACTTTCGCCAGCACCCACACCACAGAGTAATGCCTATTTTTCTAACAAACTGAAATAATCTAGCCGCTTCTTTTACTCCTTACTGAGCCCATCCCCAGATCGTAAGAATTCACTCTGTATATACATTGTATGTATAAATGTCACATAATCGAAGCGAGCTACAGTTCAAGTAAAATAGGCCCCTGAGAATTTAATATATCAGAGCTCGTTGGAGACAAGTTAAAAGCGACGTGCAATGCATGATAGGATATTGTAAATTTTCCGCGTCAATTCCTATGGGAATTTAGTCTTTTTGCCACGCGTTTGCAGTGCGGTCGCTAACGTAAACATCAGCCTTGTGTTAACGTGAAATTTTAAACACATACCCCACATATGTGACGGGTATAAATGGTTCTAAGTATGGATGAGCTGTTGCGTGCAATACGGTACCTCTTTGGGATTTAATGTGTATCGAGTTAATATTGTCAAAATTATTATAATTAAATTAATTAATTAAATAAGTATGTGACAGTTTGCTTTGATTAAAATTGCTATAAATGGTGCTGTGTAATGGTGAAATTCGTAAATTGACAAAATTGTTACATTAAATTATTGCCTAGTTAATTAAATGTTTGAAAGTTCATTTTGATTAAAAGTTATTATTTTCCATGAAACTGTTGTTCATTAACCAATTTTGTTTATTATTTGATTACTTGATGGTCAGATAAAATCAGCCAGCTTTTAATAATCCATCCCTTTTACTACGGCACCTGGGCCCTATTGTAGATTCATTTACCTAATTGTTTTATATAATTATATTATTGCAATTAGTACTTGTCCTTGGTACTTTATACTATTGGTTAATAAATAAACTAATAATGGTTAGCGAAAGAAAAGTTTCTGTAAATGGATGGTAATATTGAAAATTGTCCATTGAAGGTGAATATTGTACAATTATAATATGAAAAGAATAAAAAGAAATGGTACATAACTACTATTAAAATATAATATTTAGTTATTGCTATTATCTGAATCACTGGTTCGCAAATGGGGCGACACCGCCCCATAGCAGTATCATGGGAAAACGATCAAGGTGGGCTCCCATTTTCAACCAAGTTTGGAAACTCGAATTCGGGACTTGGTTGACAATGGCAGCGCCCACGTGCTCGCCAAACATATGCACAGAATCCCTCAAATCAATTTGTGGTGTGTAAAATTCCCGATGCAGTGATACCAGTTCTTGCAGTTCTTCACCAACAAATGAAAAATTGAAATTCAAGGCCGTCTATCAACAATTCTGGTTGCAAAAGCAGATACCGTGATTAAGGGTTATAATACAACAGTTTTCAACTATATTTCCTTCTTTATATTTAGTGGAACATGGGTTTAGTGTGCTCACGATTTTTGTGACCGACAATAAAGAAACCGACCTCAAATAGCAAATCGCGGTGATTTAAAAATATTGCTGACAAAAGTATAGCCCAGGATTAATACATTGATAGCAATTTTCTGATAATGATATTAAATTGCGACATTTCTCAATACAACTCGTTTAATTTTGACGCGCAGTATTGAATAAGTCAATAATTAGATTAATAAGTTTCGATATTTGAAAATCCAGAAAATTCTAATAAGGCCAACTGTCAGAAATCTATTACCATACCCCATTAGGTTTCAATGCTGTTAAGTAAGTTAATTCCATTTACTTGATACGCTTAAAATTCTGAAATCAATATTAAAGAAATATTAAAAATAAGTTAGACTAGGTGGTTAGCATCCTCTTTAAACTGGGGTTGCTATGTTTTCTGATTTTATGTAATTTTTGTTCATTATTTCTATGAAATTCAAATGATAATATGGTATTTTCGTCGTACTAAACACTTTTTAGCACCTGATTTGTAAAAGTAAATAATTGACTTTTATATAACTATTATATTATTTTCTAAAGTCAAAAAGGACCAATATTGGAAACTGTATTGCATTCCATTTGGATCAAAGGTGCAGAGAATCATTTTATTATTGCTTTTAGTAATTTTTCTGCTTGTTCTACTAGGAACCAAAATTGTTGCAAAGCTTTCAAAGTACCATCATTCTGTGGAGCACAGATCAAAAATTAAGAGATACGACCCGACGTAGATAAATCTCATAGAGACGGTCGTATTCCTATTTGAACACAAAACTGGCAATAATATGTACGTACCTATAGAATTATTAAAGATCTTATTTCCTAAGCTAAAATCTGTCTTAATTTCGAATTGGCATCAATTTTTTTATCAAAGACGCTAGAATTCATTTTATTATTGTGAGCAAAATGAGAAATTTTTAAATGAGTCTTCTATTAGTTTTTTTAGGACTCTAAATTTTTCCAAAATTAAGAGGTACCTAATTGAGTTTTGTCTTTGTGGGGTCAAAATGCACCGAATACTGCGAAGTCTCATATAGACTATCATGACTGACTCTTTCACGAACAAGACTAACAACGATGCATCTCATCTTCTCATACTGTGGATAAGTAAGGAAAAGAAAGAGCAATCAAGCAAAAATGCAACAGAACGATTATTTTTCAAGTTTAAATGCTTCCTACATGGGAATTGATATTTATACTGCCCAAATTATTCTTCAATATCAACTACATTTATTGCTTATTTCGCCCAAAAGGATTTTTCCGCAAATCTTTGAGGATAGGCAATTGATATTATCCAAGAAACATTTTTTTGTGATTTTATCACGCCTACTTTAAAAGTAGCTGAGTAATTGTACTTCCTTCATGGGAATTCACAAACTCCTACTTCTGAAATGTCACTGTACAATCCTGCATTTATCATTTGTTTCCCCGAAAGAGTTCTCAAAGGATCTTTGACTACTGTCGACGATGTTACTCAAGAAATACGTTTCGGGTTTGGTTTTAGTTAAGTAATGTCTATGCACATTAATGAAAGTCTGAGATTCCAAAACCTTTAGTCAATTCCACGTCTATTATTTGTTTTCCTCAGCAAAGCGTTTCGAATATTAGCCGCAATCTTATTCGAGAAACAATTTTTGAGCAGCTAAATTGCGCCTATGTACTTTACTCATGGCCACCTAACGTCTATAGCAGTCGTCAGGATTACCTGAGAATACGCCGCGGTTTATTTAAACAAGGTTGCGTCATCAAAAGTCGCACGGTTTCCGATTTTCAGAAAAAAATATTGGATCACATACCTGGCTCCTCTTCTTCAGTCGCTTCAGTCTGTCCTCTCGCAAAGCGCTTCGGACACATCGCGAACATAAAAACGGCCAACACAAGAGGCACATACATTTCACACAACATCAATACTAATACTATTTCGATGAAAATATTCTTTAAAAAAGTATAAAACCGCCCGCTTTTTATTTTCCGACTCGCTATTGTTTTTCTAACTACTTCAGTTCGGCTTTAAACGATGGGCAATCACCGCGAAGGTCGAAACTTCGAAATTTTCACTCCGTACCGTGTCGGAAACCGCTAAACTCCGAGAGCCTCCGATCTGGACCGAACGCGCGCGATCCTCACGACCGGCTTTCCGTGCGGAAATTCAACACCGAAGCGGTACCGGAATACTACTGGCGTCGGGCTTTCTGTCGGTCGCGTTATCGCCGACAGGCGGGCGCATTCTCTCTTCGACCCGAATCGGGGCGAAGATATACGAAGTGCCGGGGTTAAGCTCACCTGGAGACGATTTTATCGTCTATTTCGCGATATACGAAAGTTGTTAACTTTAATACTGGTTCAATAATGATGTAGAGATATTATGCGATAAAATCAGATAATTCCGCTTGTACTACCATTAGCTACATACCCAGACTCCCTCAAATCTATTGGATCGTGCTTCCCAATCTACATATTTTCACAGTGGCGAAATGGACAAAGCCAATCAGAAGTTAGCGATCTAATCTAGCGTAGTTCCAATGTTTTCCAAACGGAACTAATGAAGTTGGATAAAAAATGAGTCTACCTCATATGGTACAGCACGACAGTATCCCCAAGGACTCCAAGAGGCTTGCTTGAAGTGAGTCTGCTTTATTTTATCGAGCAGTTGCACGGTAGGTAAAGGCCGCCATCGAAGGACGCCGAAATGTGAATGACGTGCCTCGTCCAGGCGGACCAAGTGTAAACGAGGAGCAAGTATATGGTGTTACGTGCATGACAACCAATGTAGGGTATGAAGTTATAATATTCTGGTAGGAGGATGTGCAAGCCACATACACGAAGGTTTGAAAGTGTAGGTTGATTTAAAAAGGTCTCTTTCTCAGTAATTATCTTTAAAATTATTTGAAAAACCAAATGCATTTAATATATTAATCTAAAAGCAGTGTCTAATATCGCTTGCGTTCTTAGAAGAGGTAGGCGTAGATCAGATAACATTCTCCGCATTCGAAATTAAATTTCCATTAGGAATTCCAAAAAAGGCGGCAATTTAAATTATATACTTGGAACGGTATTCATGGCATAATAACAGCATATCGAAGTCATTGATACCATCATAATAGTAGCTATTTTCTAGGAAATATTGTACGCTATTTAATTATGTTCGAAATGACGCCAGTGCGTTTTAGGGAGTGGTACACGTAGGCACAGGAGTTCCAGATTTTTCATCTAAGCTTCAGGTAACGGTGTTCCATTATGTCTTATTTACGAAAAAATCATATGGATACAATTCTTCTTCGAAACTTGATTTTGAAATAAATAATTTCAAATTTAAATAAGCAATTTACGTTAGTCCATTTTACCTCTGGTATTAAATTACATTCAATTTATTAAGGTGTGAATCCAGGATGAAACTAAAAACTCATAATTTATTTAAGGATCTGTGAAGAGCGGTTTTACCAGCAATATGAAAATGATAACTCTTTAGATTTCATGCACCAATTTACCCCACAGTTTCTTATTTTGTGCAATTCATTTCGGCTCCCTCCATGATTTTCCTTTCTTTTCCAGAATTTTTGCTATTATGTTGTTCCATGTTTCTTTCGATCTTCCTCTCTTTCTTCTTGTCCGGATCCTTGATTCACATGTTTTTTACTGGTCTTCCGTTATCCATTCTTTGCAAATACCCTCACCAAATCAATTGCCTGCGCTCTATAAATTCCAAGACTGACTCAACAGCTATATCTTTTCTTATATGCCCCGTTTCTAACCTTGTCCTGTCTCCTTAATCCTTTTATTCTTCTCAAGTATCTCATCTCTGCCGCTTGTATCTTGCTCTTTTGCCCTGATGTCAATGTCCATGATTCGCATGGAAATGTAAGTATAGGTCTATATCGTATCGTTTTATATACGTTCAATTTGTTTTTTCAGATACCTTTCTCTTATTTATGACAGTCATATTTATGGAATAGTATGTTTTCATTACCTTTCCCATGCGTTTATTAATTTCTATTTCTTGTTGTGCTGTATCTTCTATTGTTACTCCTAAATATTCTATTTGGTGTACCTGTCCTATTTTTTCGCAATTTATGTATATATATATTAATGTTCTCTCTTTCTTCTCCTACTACCATCACTTTTGTTTTATTTGTATTTAGCTTCATTCAATTTTCTTCCCAGACTTCCCTCCATACTTGCAAATTATTCTGTAAGTCATTTCTATTTCTCGGCATGATCACCACATCGTCTGCAAAGGCTCATTCAGATATTTGTATCTTCTGTAAATTCTTATACCTCACATGTAGACATTTAACCCGTTGACTCCATTTTTTAATAACCTCATCCATAAAAAATATGAAAAGCACTGTGCTCACTGTCTTAATTCCTCTTTTGTAACAAATTCTTCTGATTGTATATTCTTCGTTATAACGTAGTTGACCGTGTTTTTATACAGGCATTTTATGTTCCTCCTGAGTTTGTCTTTGATGTTTCTTTCATCTAGTATACTACTTGATTTACACTACTGATAATGTCCTGTTCAGTGAAAGAATTAATTTGAAACACAATTGCATTATAGCATTTTGGTTCTAACGGCACATTTCGGGGTCTATGTTGAAACACCTCCAAAACTCGCAACTAAATCGTTCAAGTATATCTTGAACATTGTCCAATACCATGTCATTGCACGGGTCATTGCACGGGTCATTACGGGTATACACGATGTATTTCTTCGCACATACAAATATTGCCAAAAGACGCCGCAGTAGTCAATAATTCTGCTTTCTGCTATGGAAGTATAACTTCTGGATGCTCTACGTATTTCCTTCTTCAGCTGTGGTCGCAAACGGTTGCAGTGGTTGTAATAGAAATCGTATTTGGTATCTCTCCACTTTTTAAAATCTATCTATAAACTGCTTATATACAGCAAATTTTTCCATCCACTGCATCCCAACCTCCAAGAGGCTCCGTCTCCAAAACCATCTTCCTCCAATCCTCTCTACTGCGTAGCTTCATTAATTCCTTTTTCTCAACTCTTTTGGTCTTCCTTTTTTCCTTCTATTAGCGGGCTTCTATTTTCAAACCCTTTGTGGCAGTCTGCCCTGATCCATTCTCCTCATGTAGCCATACCACAATAATTGTTTGTGTTTCTCGATGACCAGCATATATATAATTTGGAGTTCTTTTTAAAACATTGCTATTTTAATTTTATATATATCGCCATGTTTTATTTCATTAGTGAACAATAGAGGATATTTGCGAGTTTCGTTTTGTATTTTGGGGACTAAACAATCAAGAATTTTGTTCCAAGTAAAACTTATTAACAGCATGATTTATATCAGTAGAATTCTCAATCAAATACCAATCAACCCTATCCATTTGATTGTGTAGTCTGTCCAAATCAATTTTAGAAAATTTGTACTGAGGGTTGCTGTTAGATGGTAAGTTAAATAACCAAATGCTCATGTTCAAGATTCGCAAGGATCAAATCCAATAGTATCCCAATTGTGTTTGGAATTGTATATCAATTCTGACGTCAATGGAAATGGTTCAATCCAATTTGAAACTAATTTAATTTCATTACATACATTTTTTGTACTATTACCATATTCATTGTTTTTAAGTTTTAACAACTAACTATGTAATGATATCTATTTTAAATCGATTTTTGACGGTCCATTATCTAAATATACACACATCTGTAAGCTTTTTAACACATACATATGTGAGAGTAAATTTGCACGGTGCCGAATGGTAATTATCTTCAAATATTCACGTTATTTCAGCCCGATTAATAAAAGCCATTGGAACCTTTTGCATTTTTAATTTTGTTGAACCAGCTCTGGACTATATTGGGAAATTCGTGAAATCATTATTCTCATAAACATGTTTCCGATAGTAAATTTCTATTCATCCAGCCGCGGATATAATCAGCGGGTCTGTTTCAATTTTATAGCCAACGCACTGCATACATTTTTACCATAGATTTTTGTATGTGAGTTTGTGTGCATGTGGACTCATCAGTGCTTTTTGCTTCCCTTTTGTGTGTGTGTGTGCAGTTTAGTTAACATCAATGGAAGTTAATTATTTATATCATTATAATAAAGGTGTATGAATTTAGATGTGTATTATATGGTTACATGTTTTCATATGGAATAAAATTTTTGTTTTATTGCTAGTTTAATGTGTCTTCAATTCTATTCGATTTTAAATTGATAGGACTAAAAATACTGACAGATATGCAGAAGTAAGTTCAAAATGATTATTTATGGTCCCTTGCATTTGCATTAATTAACTATTCATAAATCATACTTCGTGTAAAGGAGCTTAGTAGCAACCAAGGAACAAAGAAGACCAGGAGGAAGTAATTAAACGAAAGAAAAAAGAACTAATTAAAAGATTGGTGGAATATTTCAGCGAAATGTATGAAGAAAGAAGTATAAGGCAGGAAATTGAAGGAGAGGAAATGCAGGGCAATTAGAGTTGACAACAACAAACTTTACAAAGGAAGAAATCCAAAACCCTATTAAGTCTTTAAAAAAAGGGAAAGCAGCGGGGATAGACGATATCACTGCCGAACTCATCAAAGCTGACATAAACACGTCGACTGACATCTTAACGACATCTTAAAGAACAGGTTCCTAATGAATGGAAAAAGGGGTTAATGGTTAAAATACCAAAAAAGGGAGATTACACGAGATGCGAAAATTGGAGAGCAATCAGAGCTTTAAGTGTTGCATGCAAAATTATGACAAAACTAATTCTAGAGAGAATGAAGAGAGGCATGGATAAACAACTAAGACAGATGCAAGCTGTCAAGCTGCAAGTTTCAGAAGCGGTAGGACATGCACAGATCACATATGTAAATACCCGCAGATTTATAATAGAACAATCACTGGAATGACAGAGCAAAGTGTATATATATTTCATATAATTTAAACAGGCGTTCGACAGGGTGAATAGAGAGACAATGTGGAAGATCCTCAGAATGTATGGGATACCAGAGAAATTTATTAGAGTGATGAAGATGTTTTATTGGAACTATACGGCACAGATAATACACAATGGTAAAAGGACAGAAGGAATAAATATAAAGAGGGGGTGTGAGCCAAAGCTGTGTATTTTCACCGATCATATTCCTAATACTTTTAGACTGCATCATGGAAAAACTACGAAAGGCAAAAATAGAGAAAGATGAAATGTTTTTGGACATCTTGAGCACCTAGAGTTTGCCGATGATGTATGTCTCGTATCTGAGAAAAGGCAACACATGCAAAAGAAAACCGAGAAATTGGCTAAGGAAGCAAAAAAGGTTGGAATAGAAATAAATATAAGCAAAACAAAAATTATAAAAATAAATACAGAAAGAGGAATGGGAATATCTATAGAAGGAGAGGACATGGAATGTGTACAGGAATTTTGTTACTTGAGGAGTATCTTGGTAAAAAGTGGAAGTATGGAAAAAGAAATACACGCGAGAATAAATAAGGCGCAGAACACTTAATAAAACTTGGAGATCAAATGAACTATCTACACGAACTAAAATAAGAATTTTTAACACCAGTGTGAAAAGTATTATACTTTTCGCCTCAGAAACTTAGACCATATGGAAGAGAAATTCACAAAAACTCCAAATTTTTATAAATGAATGCCTGAGGAAAATACTAAAAATATACTGACCCAACCCAATATCAAATAAAGAGCTATGAAAAAGAACAGAGAAGGAACAGATAGTACAAACCATAAAGAGAAGAAAATGGAAATTTATTGGACATACATTAAGGAAAGATGAAAATGAAATAACCAGGCAAGTACTAGAATATCAACCGATCGGTACCGACCGGTACCGGTACCTACCGGCGTGGTAAGCCGGCAGAAACATGGAAAAGGGGGATTAATAAAGAATTGGAAAAAGTAGAGAAAACGTGGAGGGAAGCCATGGCGTTAGCACAAAACAGAAATGAATGGAAGAGACTTGTAGAGGCCCTATGTTTCGAACGGAAGCAAGAGCTCTTAAGTAAAGTAAAGTGAGTATGCGTTAGGGCAATATTCATTCCAATTAAAGCAATTATAAAGAAAGTTATTATAAATATTTGTACAATGAATTATTAAAATTTTTGGAGAGATATAATTAAGCGTAATTTACTTGTTGCTCTACTTTACACAGTAGATATATAGTGAGCTCAAGCATTCCACTAATGGATGAGAAAATGCCCAAAAATGGGCATTTTAATAGATGACAATTTGCCTACTTATACATTCCAATCCGCAGACGATGAAGTTATATGTGCAAGTGATACAAATATCTGGGTATAATTTTCCAGAAAAATATTACAGGTGATGGGGAAATCAAATCCTAGATAAACAACGCAAGAACGGCAATTTGCTGCCTTAATGGTATATTTTGGAGTGCAGTTAACTCAGACCAAGTTGCTACCATATAATGTTAAGAACTGATCAGATGAACCGATCGTTGATATGATAGTACGAGGACCACCGACATAGCATTTACATCGCGGTGGAGTGCATATACGGGCAGAAGAGGAAAGCTTGCTGTTGGTGTCGATGGTAACGAAAATATGGGATGTCAAAAAAAGTAAACAAATCGTCAAAAGTTAGAATATTAAGTTTGTGACCCGTATAGCAAATAGTGAAATACCAAGTGCAAAGGAAAAGAATTGAAGGAGCTGAATCTAGTAGCGGCGGCTCAAGAAGAAGAACACGGTAGAACATATGTAATACATACACACACATATAAAAGATAGCTAAGGTATTTGCTATTCATTAAAATTATTTGTATGTATGTATATATTGTGATGGTAACCTTTCCAAATTATATTTTTCCATACATCTATAGGTTTTTTTGGTATTCTAAAAATTTTTTTTTATTAAGTCAAATTATAATTAATTTATTAATTGGCAAATACTTGTCATTCAGAAGTTGCCCGGCTTGTGTCAACTTGACAGAAAGAAGAACAAAAATACAAATTATTTAAACTTCCTAAGAAATTAGAATCTCGTAATATTGCTAGATATACATCAATAGAAATTCATTAAATACTACGGAAAATACTAAATCACCTCACACCGTACCACACTTGAGAAATACTATCGATAGCACTCGTGCTATAATTCAGTCGTCATACACCGGTTTTGTTACATTAGCATTGTATCCGTTGTCTCTCAGTTCACTTAATTTATAGATCTAGCATACTTTTAATACGCATTTGAAGTTGAACGAATTATAATAAAGGAGAGATACTGAACAATATCTAGAAACATCGAATACTTCGACCAATGTAAATCCCGATTCAAAAGAAAAACACATTACGGAACAGATCAATCGTAGCATTTATTTGGAATAAATGGAGGGTTATATACTATGCTCTAAATATTCCAAAGAACATATTTATTATATTAATGACGAAAATGCAGGATAACTTACCTGTTTTAGACAGTTATAAGGGATTGCATGTGAAACTATCCTAAATCGATAGTGACACCCCTATTTGTCATATAATGACTCAACATAGATGGTAAACGAAAGTGATTTCGCATGATAGAATAGATAACATCGAACACCGATTGTTTTATTACTGATATGGTGAATCAGAAGGCAGGGCGGTGTCATTTGGAGTCAGTCAGGAGGGAGCGTGCGCGGATGTGTTGTAAACACATCCGTAGCGGTCTAGATGTATATAGAATAATCGAACATGAGTAAGTTAGTTAGTCATAAAATAAATGATACACCTGCACTGATAAAGGTTGGGGTTGATTCATCACTACCACAATTAACTTCTAGATGCAGGTGGTAATACTTTTATTAACTAAAAGTAGATGTAATTTAGTTGATGGAATAATTTTGACAAGATATGGCAAAATTGAATAGTCCTTGCTAAAAGGATAACTTTCTATACCATTGCTAGAATGACGGCAGAACATAGCACACGTATCCAAAAATTTAATATAAACCTTAGAGATTTAAGTAATTTAATTTAAAATTCACAAATTATATGGGGTAGTCAAATATTTTTAAGGATGAGCGACTGCTAAACAGTGGAAAATATAAGAGAAATAAAATAAAACCGTTACAATTGGAGCCCAATAACTTGGGGTGGGCTGGGTCACTAAGCGTCCGCTTATTAGAATATAACCTACAATATTTATGCTGTTTTCCATAAGTTCTTTTTATTTGATTGTATGAAGTTAAACAAATAGAAGTAGTAAAAAATAGATAAAATAAGAAGAGAAATACCAAGAGTAACAGATGATGCAGAAGAAACTATGGAAAGAGAAAGGCATCCAAAGCAGAAGGAATTGGCATTACAAGAATTTTCCAAAATATATATTGGAAGAGACAAAGAAGGGGAGACAAATATTTAAAATATCATCAGAATCTTTAAAAGAATCATTGAATTACAGACCAGTTTAAAGTAGGAAGAAGAGAATTAGGAAGTAGGATATATAGTTTATTCATTTAACAAGGATAAGAATGTATTTAAATGAACAGAAATTAATAATAATGACAGGAAAGGGATGATAAAGAAGTTAAATAGAATGGGTTTAATAAAAATGGTGAAGGAAAATGTATTTTATACGGAAAACATATATGAAGAGCAGAGAAATTAAAGCAAAATATAATGTTGAAAAAGAAAATAAAGAAAGATGAAGGATTCCGGATGATAGTGTTAACCCAGATCAGGAAAGAGATTACGTTCAAATTAAGGAAAAGGAACAGGAACGAAATGAATAAAAAAGGCATTGGTTGCGTCTATAGTTACATTGTACATAAATCTTATAGCAATGAGCATATGAGAGGATGCCGTTTATTTCTGAGAGAACTCGTCCCTTCTTTAGTGAGTCACATCCAGCAAGCATGAATGGTGTTTCATTTGAAAATCCCTATCGACCACCACAAGACATAACTATATAATAAACAAAATGCCTATATATGTCGTTGTGGAAAAGAAGCATAAGGCCAAAGGGAATTCCAATTCTAGTAATCGCCGAATTTTCCAGAACACAGCACACACATTTATCCCAATCGCCTGGCTTCTTCTGAGACCTCTGATCAATAATGAGAACATATTTATCCACATCAAAATTCTATTGATCCTTTGTGCTAGGGGCACTATTTGTTGTTAACAATTTAAAAATTTTCTCACGTGGAAGATAGCACACTGTCCAATCATCTTGCATATCTGGGTGATTTTAACATTAATTTATTAAATTTACAAGATTCCATAACATGTAAAATCATAGACCTATTTAGTATATTGGATGTTGAACAAATAGTTCCAACTCGCATCACTACCACATCTTTCACAATGCTCGACCATGTACAAATATTATTCTATAATTAATCTTATTAACATCATGTAATATTTATCCCAAACACTCATATAGATAAACGCCATACCGCAAATTTGGAGTATACCAAACCTTCTTGGGCATGCTCTAACTCAACCCCGTCAATAACTAAGTCACTAATTGATTCTTAAACTTGAATTGTAACAAAGGTACCTTAAATCAATTACCCCGGATCTGTCTCCTTTTTCAATATTAAGAAAGTTGACGTTTGCGGTTGTTAAATATATCGATCGTAAAATGTGAGGCCAAAGACTGATGGTACAGTACCAAAATGTTGTCTATACGGGGTGCGTTATGTATCTAATATCATTTCCTCATTGGACTTATTCTATTTTATTTTACCGGAGAAACTGACGCCGGAAACATATTGCATACGTGAGTGTAACATGGACTTTCTGATTCGTGAAATGAACGAAAGTGAAACTCAGAGTCTGGTATCTTCAACGAATGATCCAGTTGATTTCTCTAAAGCCAGATTCCTTGGCCTGCCACTGGACTCTGCTCTAAACTCATCATTGGTCAATTGGCAAAATAACCCGGATATTTTAAAAAAAGGTGGCATTTTGAATGTTAGTAATTAATTACACACCTATTTGTATTCTCTCAAAAATTGCAAAAAACAGCAAAAGTCAGGAAATCACAATAAGAATATTAATTTAAAATTTAAAAATGAAATAAATATATAAATCTTTATATTAAAAGTTTTATTTATTTATTTTTGTTAGATTCGTATTTAAAAAACAATGGTTGGCGTGGATTTTGACGAGGTTACAAATAAGAGAACAGAGAAATAAACAAGGTCTTACGATATTTACGCGTCGTGAGAAGCACGTCAGGTGGGATTTTGACAATCAACAAGTGAAAATGGCTACCGCCGTGCATAGTCGAAACTGACTAAATATTACCAGTATAATTCATAATTGACGACATCTACGACTAAAAATAAATGTTTTAAGTCAGCTCTATGATTAAAGTGGCATTTTAAACCTACCTGCATGAAATTAAAAATCCATTTCTGTGTGTCCTGAAAGATGCCTATCCGTAGCAGATTAATTGTATCCAGCCTGTCCTGGCTAGTTAGATTATAAGCTGTTCCAAGTCCGATTTATTTCCGATATCACCGTTGCACACGAATGCTCTGGGGCCCGCACAAGTAGGTGCTTGCCATCCTGTATGCATAATTCCTAACCTGCAATATAACTCGCGTAGTGATCAAGGTATTTTAGAATAAGGATTGAATATGTTAGATACTTACTTAAGCAGCATAACTAGCAGTGATCAAAGCGCTAATCACTTATTAACTGTACAACGTACGCTGCGATTCTCATAACTTCTCATAACTACACAATCTGTGTCTAATACGGTTCAACAATCATTGGTAAATGGGAGATGCTAGATATTCGGGAATAGGCAATTAGTCAACATGGGTGTATGTGGGGTTATAAATAAAGCTTGTTAGGGTTGTAGGAAATTTAAAAATATTAACATTTGTATCATTTGTGTTTGTTTGTGTTCAATGGTTTTTTTTGTATATTATATTTACTTGTTGTTAATAAATTTATTATATGGTACGTGATTTACTTTGCCAGAACTGCGCGACCTGAGATAAGTATAAAATAGAGTACTCACGGTAGCCAAACCATTCACGAAATTTATTTATTATTGTAAGAGTACCGTTACAAGTTGACCTAGTAAATTTTTGATATTCCTGCACTTGAATTTTATATAGTACGCAAGCACCTCGATACCTCCATAGCTTCCACGTTCCATTTTATTTTAAAATTCTTCAATTCTCTGCATTCTACCGGCAACTCCTCTGATCTCCACATCCGACCCACCAAATCATAAATGAATTTGGTATCTCTCTGGTATAAACGGATGACAGCATATTGACAACCTTATATGAAAGATTCTACCCGCCGTACTTACATTGATTACCGGGATGCTAACGATTATCATTCTTTTTCCCGAGATATGGAAGAATTAGAGCTCTCTATACAAGATACATTTGAATCACCGGCACCTCCACCAACAAAGAACATTTCCCTCATGCTCATTACAATTTCAAGACACACTTTGATCATCGACGCCACAGATACAGATCCTTTGTATTTTGCGCCTATTATTAACTATATCCTGTATATTCTGTGTGCAGTATGGAATCGCGCTGGATGGTCACTTGTCATCCGTGGACAGGCGGCAACGTACATTCCAGTAATTAGCAATTATACACATGTACAGCGCAGACGGTACACACATATATATCATGATTTCGTGTTATGATAGGTCGACCTCTGCGTGATTTGATTACGGAATTACTACAAATAAGCAAGATCAAGACCCGACAGGCTAGTTGGGGTTTCGGAGTTGGTATGGCAAGAGTCGCGTAAATTAAGCCCAAATAAATTAGTATTTGTCCCAATTATGTCGGCTGTTATCAAAGTTTATTAATTAGGAAAAATCACACTGGTCAACGCGGGCTTATTTTTTCTTTTACATTAATATCATATTCGTTTCCCTATCCAGATTTTGAAATTCTCATACATGTCAGGATATTGAAATATCTGCTGAAATACATTTCTTTTATATGTTTAAAATTTAATATGCGTATTTAAAAAATATTTTATTTTATCTACTTAAACCCAAAATATTATAAGAAAGATACTCGACAGATTTGAACATTGTATTGCTTATTTAAGTGCTAAGGTCACTTTGATTTGATTGATTCCCTATTTAATCCTAGCATCTTACGAATTTAAGTATTCTTCAAGTATTTACTAACGTAGGAGACAAAATTTTGTTTGTTCCTGTCAAAACGTTATTCCTAGCTGCCAATCAGGTTTTAGACGTAGTCACAGATGCAAAACGGCTCTCTAGGAGTCAAATCAATCAACATTGTCATTAGATTATTGATACAATTGGAAAATTTGTCGGCCAACCTAGATACTTCTAAATCTGTAGTATTACTGTACTTTTCCGCTGTGATTTTAATATAGACTTTATCAAAGTTAGCTGTTGAACTCGCACTTTAGAAAATCTGTTAGTAAGATTTGGAATAAATTCAATAATATCAGAGTATACTAGAATAACGGGCATCTCTGAATCGTTAATACTAAAGGTATTTACTGGCTGCAACACGACACGTACCTAAAAAACCACAAATATATCACAGTTTCTAATAATAATAAAATGCTCCCAACTCCTAGTACAGTCATAAACATTGATAGACGTTCTTCTAGTGCTAATGACAAAATGAATTTCTAGCACTATTTGTCAAATGATACGCGGGATGATGTTTACCGGTGTATATCTTGGTGGGACGGTTAACTGGTTTGTAAATACTTTGTAGTTTCATTATAATGTGGTCTTTCCGTTAAAACCGCGAAGATGCGAGAGTACGCTGTTCCTCTTAGCAAGCGTGGATGGGTAAGTAATAAAATTGTTAAAATTGTTAAATCTACTAAAAATTCAAATATATTTCTATATTAGCGTACGCCGATGACATTGCTATAATAGCTCGGGATAGGAAGGAAATGAACTAGACTAGAGAAGGTGGCAAATTGATCCAGATAAAACAAAAATGTTAATTTGCTCCAGCAACAGATATCATCCAAAGACTGTTAACATGGCAGATTATTTACTTGAAGTCGCTAATAGTGCTAAATAGCCCGGAATAATCGTGAAAGGCAACAATGACAGAACTATGGAATTAACTCAGAGAATACAGACAGGACACCGAACCTACTACCGTTACAAAACATTTATTCTAAATAAGAGTATTAGTATAAACACGAAAATGGAAAATGGCTGCTAGTTATGTATGTTTCTGAAGCAATGTTCCTGATAAATAGAAACGAGAGGAGTCTAAGAGTTTTTGAAAGGAAAATCCTGAAGAAAATCCATGTATCCACCAAAACACCAAATAAACATATAAGAAGATTAACCACCCAAGAAATAAAAGAAAAAATATGAAACGAAGACATTGCTAAGGCAATGAAGACTCAAAAAATAGGAAATATTTAGCCACAACTACAGAAAAGAAAAGGAAGATATGATAAGGAGGATTGCATATTGGAAGCCAACGAAAGAAAGAGTAAGAGGGAGTCCCAAAGCAAAACGGCAACACCAGGTTATCGGGGATCTGAGAAAGATGAAAGTTACTGACTGGAGAGTGAAACTAATGGAAAAGAAAACATGGCAGAAGATTGTGGGGCAGGAAAAAACACACAACAGCTTACAGAGCAGTAGTATTCATGGCGTAATGAATTGATACACCATTAGAAATGGATCGTTAAACTCCCAACTGGAGGGACTTTGATTCTTTTAAGAATGCAGAGCAGTATTATTTCTATTGATATGGCTATTTTGAATATACAGTATCCTCAATTGACACGGTGCATCAGAACGCAAAAAGCACAGCATACATAACTAGTTGACCATGCCAAAAATACACTGTTACGATAACATCATCTGCAGTTGGGCAAATATTAATGATTGTTCGAAGTTTTACTTCTGATGGGTCTCCATACCAAAAAATTGCTTTGAAACGTGGAAGAGTAGTCATAGAAAATCTTCAGGGGGTTACATTTAACTACATTTAACTCATTTTTAGCGAAGCTCCAATTCAAATAGTTGATTTCAGAATAAATCATGACACATGCACAATGTATCGCTTTGCCTTTACCGAATACGAATTGACCTCAGTAATGTAAAAATAAACACACTGGGGAGCCACATGACATATCTGGCAATATCTTGAAAGAATTTTCAGGATTACTGTTAAAGCTACTAACACACCTGGTTAAGTTATCCTTCACGATTGGAATATTTCCTGATCGACAGTAGTACCACTTCATGGAAAATGTTGCCATCATTGTGACTCAAATTATAGACCAAAATTGATTTCTAATCTTGCGAAAGTGTTTGAGTGTTGCATGCCGAAGTGCTTAGACCGTTTTTCTTATAAAAATACAGTACAAGTAAATCTACTAATACTGCACTAATATCATTTCATAACATTACCTTGAATGAAACTGACAAAAAAGCCATCCCGTTTCTGTGATTTTAAGAAATGACACGAAAAATAGTATAATAGAACTACATTGAGGGCGGGTCTTAAAATCCTTCAGGCAAAGGGAAAAGGCTTATTACTGTTATATATTATTACTGTTATAACATAGGTTCAGAGGAAGGATTCGTGGAGAATGGACTTCTTCTATTTGAATCAAAGAAAACGGGAGATTATCACGAAGATATGAATGCCGAAAGATTCGGAGAGTGGGTGCAACATATTCTTCCGAGTTTAAGGGAAAATTCTCTTATCATTTTAGATAATGCTTCCTACCATAGCAGGAAACCGAATAAACAACCAACACGGACTAATCGAAAGGCAGAAATACAAAAGTGGATGAAGAAAAACAATATTACTTTTGCGGAAGATATGGTTAAGGCCGAATTGTTATGTTTAATTAAAAAAAATTTACCTGGCGCTGCAAAATATGATGTTGACGAGATTATCGACAATACTAATAGAAAGGTGTTGAGACTCTCACCATATCACTGCCAACTCAATCCAATAGAGCTCATATAGGCACAAGTGAAAGGATATGTTGCCAAACACAACACAATATTTAAGTTGGCTGATGTGAAGGAATTATTTCGTCAAAGTATCAAACGCATTACAGGTGAAAATTGTAGGGATGCTGTTAGACATGTGACCGATATTGAGAAGAAAATGTGGGCACTGGACGATTTAATGGACACGCATACAGAATCATTAATAATTATATGTAACAATAATTAATCTATATCGTCTATTAGTGAAGATGAATGATTTTTTATATAAATTTATATAAATATTCCAAAAATTAGTTTACTTTTAAAACAAAATGTATATTGAGTGCATATTTTTACAAATGTTTTTGTTACATATTCATAATTTTGTATTATTACTGTATACTATCTGATTATATCATCTGTATTAACGAACAAACAAACATTATCATATTGTGTATATCATGTGTATTAATTATTTCAATTTGAATTGCCCAACCTGCGAACATACAAAGCAAAGCAATCTCTGAGTTGCCAACATAAATACGTATAATAATGTGTAAGTAATTTAAATATTAAATTTGAAATGCACCATGGATATCTGCTCTGTTACTAAAACTAAACGTATTTCGGAAAAAATGTAGTGTATTTATAATACTAGAATGATATTATTTCCTATTCGATAGTATTTACAAAGAGAAATTCAAATTTAATGTTATTGTTAATGTATATATACATATAACGAAAAAGCAAGTGATTACCGGGTAAGTGGGCTGTCGTAGAAAAAATAGACTTGTTAAGGTGTCTCTACATTCCGTAATTTATTTATTAGTTCTTTAGGAGGAACTTACTAAAATTGAACACTCAAACAGAGATTTTCAGAAAAATATAGGAGTAAATCATTTTTACAAACATGAAGTGTAAACCAAGATTAACACTGGTCAACATATATAAAAGAATTTATTACACATTAGGTCAAAAAGCATTATTTTATTTGAAACGAAGTCACTATTGTTATCTAGTATTTATTCATGTTTGAAGCCAAACGAATTGATGAGAAACTTAAAATTTTAACTTACTGGGAGATTTCAACAACCTTATATTTTTTTAATTAAATTTCTCATCTCTGCTCGTTTGATATTGCGTTTAATCAGGTAGACGTAAAGGCAAAGAAAATTAAATTTACCTACGTATATAATATTTTATTTTTTGGTTCGTAGTTAAAGCCGAAGCAAGCCAATAATTCTATCCGCTTTTAATTCATATTTACCTTAAAAATTCATTTCCCACCTCTTGACATACATCTGATATACCTGTCTTCCGGGAGTCTACAAGGGCAAAAAAATAAGAACCCACAGTTCTCAAAGGGATAAATTAACTTCCTATTGACATTTCAATATTACCGGGAAAAATCGCTCGATTCATCGACTGACGGATAGAAAGATTGCGGATGGAAATTAATTTTTGCTCGCCAAAGGGAGGTACCGATCAAAGAGGAACACGATCGACGGCCACCGAGCGGGATTCGGGGTGATGTAAACGTAGTAGGGGGAGTAGGAACACTATAGAGGCAACGCGTCCTGGTTCTATTTTTTTTTTTTTGATTTTACGGTTTTTTTTCGCTCGGGGTTTAATTAAAATCAGCAGCACCAAAAGCGGCCATACGGAAATGGCCGCGTAGTTGATCAAACGCCGTGTGGGGTCGCGGTTGGAAAAAATTTCCATAATTTCCATTAGCGTTATCGGCAAATAAACAGAACGAGAAACAGGACGGAATGTCCGTAGATAAGATATCTTTGCGCTGCACGTAATGACATCGGTTTAGATTTCGATATGCCAGTGGTATCGGTGGACGCAGGATAGTAGATAAGGGTTTGAGGCGATGTAAATAAATGGCATTAGTAGGACGGCGATGTAGTTCAACACTTCAAGAAAAAAATAACGCATATATGACATTATTAAAGCTTTGGTAAAATGGGTCAATAAAAATTCTGTAAAGAGCTGATCAAGATGTCCTGTAAAATGCGTCACCCCAACACAAAATGAAACCCTAAATTAACTATGGACTAGAGTTCAATCTAATCGATGGCTGTTTAGCTTAAGTATTGGCCCAAATATATACATACGAGATGTGTAAGTTAAATAATGATACTGACAACGTAGCGTTTGATATGGCAACACGGGAAACACAGGACATGGAGGGGCGACAAGTGGACGTTTTAGTACGCGTTCATTGCAAGTTTGAATTCGATCAAGTCATTTGGTTGCCCGTCGTCGCTTTTTTCCGTGAATCCGGTTTTCGTACGGCGTTCCACAAGTGAAAGACATTAATTATGAGGGCAAAGTGTAACAGAAACTTTTGCAAAACTTCAGCAGACATACGAAGACTGTCAAAAACCCAGGTCTTTCGGCGGTTTAAAGCATTTTCAGAAGGAAGAGAGTCGATGGGAAATGAGTTACGCAGCGAAAGACCATCAACTGCAAGAATCGATTACAATGTCGACAAAATCCGCGATCTTGTGCGTTCAGATCATCGGTTGACAGTGACAATGATCGGGAACCAGTTTAATTTATCTCACACAACCGTTCCTCAAGTTTTGACCAATGAATTGGGAATGAGAAAGATCTGTTCGAAAATGGTCCCAAAAATCTTTCGCAGGAATAAAAGGACATCAGGAGAGAAAGGTGATTGACCTTTGGAATCGATTGAAAATAATGAAATGTTTTTGGAACGTGTCATTACTAGTGATGAAAGTTGGGTGTTCGAGTATGACCCGCAAACAAAACGGCAGGGCATGGAATGGCACACTTCAGGCTCTCCAAACCCCAAGAAAGCAAGAATGAGCAAATCAAAGATCAAGTGCATGCTGATTTGTTTCTTTGATAGCCAGGGAATCGTTCACAAAGAGTGCGTGCCTCAAGGTCAGACAGTTAATTAACATTCTTACAGATAGGTAGGTTCTCAAAAGACTCCGAAAAAGGTTCATGCGTGTGAGACCAAACATCAAGAACTATTGGATCCTGTATCATGACAATACGACCAGTCACACAAAAATTTCCATAAATGGTTTTTTGGCCGGTAAAATATTTCTGTGGCTCCTCGGCCTCCTTATTCACCTGACTTGAGTCCTTGTGCCTTTTCCCTCTTCCCAAGATTGAAAATTCATCTGAAGGAACATCATTTTGGGACACTCGAAAACATTCGAACGGCTGTAACCGACCAGCTAAAGGCGATCCCAATGTCCGAGTTCCAGCGCTCCTATGAGGAATGGAAGAACCGTCTCCCAAGCCACACAGCGTTGGAGACGGTTCTTCCGGGAGTTATTTTGAGGGAGGCAACGTTCAATTGTAATTATATTCAAGTAAAAATATTTATATATATCAGTCTCATTACTTAATTTACACACATTTTCAAGAGACCCCATTTTTATTTCTTCATACATTTTTAAAACTTTTAAATTTTCAGATGGGGTTCATTTCTTTTTTTTTATTTGATTCTACCACTTTTTACTTTTTAAGGGTTTTTTAATTTTTTAAAATTTAATTGTATTTTCCACACCCTATACATATTTCATTCCACTTTGTTTTATATCGGTTTATCCATCCTGTATAAATTTACTATTATGTCTTTTTTTTAATTTGTACTCCTTGTATATAATTTATTATATTCGCCCTTATAATATTCCCCACATAGTAGACATTTTACGATATTTTTTTTTACGTGCTCTGTATATATTACACCTTTCGCGATAAATTAGAGAACCGAATTTTATTTGAAATTTTGAAAAATAAAATTCCGTTACTACATTTCTTTGGTCTTTGTTAAACATAACCAACTCCTAACTAACCCTCTAACTCTGTTATATGGCACCTACCTTCACTTCCAAGCAATCATTTTGGGAAAAAAATGGAGACTTCTCCATTAACCATTTTCCAAAAATATAGCCCACATATATACCCTTAACTCTAATTGTTTGAATCGTTTCAAAAAGTTGTTTCGGTTTTATAAATAATATGGTAATGCGCCAATAATGTTTACTTTAAAATAAAACGGATAAATTTTTCCCACGCTACTGAGAATTGCTTTAATACAGTTAACTAAATTCAAAACACAAATGGAAAAGTTTCTGTTTCTCCTTCTCATATATATGGAGTCGAGAAAAACCTTTTAGAAACTATATATTCCCCTCAATAATATTACTCTAACCATTTATACGATAGCCCGCTTATTTCAGCCGAAAAATTCCCCCAAGAAACTTATCAATTACCCTACCATTACAAATGGAATTGATTTCCCAGAGTATACGATCCTAAAAGCCGAACAACATACATTCGCCCAGAAATCGTTTCATATTTCGAGGTATCTGCCTATATTGCAATAGAGTAGAATCCTATCGTAGCCCCATGAAAATACCCTGGTGAACGTATTTATTACGGCGGCGCAACCAGGTTAGTAGCACCTCCGGTAATTTATTTCGCGAATAACTTTAATTTCGATTCCCAAGATATCGGATGTGCGACAGGTAAATCGTTCTAATTCTTTTTTTTTTGCTCTCTTTATTCCATCCTTTTTCCGGTCGTCCTTCGTGCGGTAATAAATGGCCTACTTCGGGTAGCAGGACCGCGGGATGCGGTGGGACAAGGAGGGGGCATAGCGAAATATCGAATGTTTGTAATTTGGCTGATTTAATATTCTTCCAAACCCTGATTGGAACGCTATCGAAAACATCTCTGTAGGAGAAGAGGAGGGAATGGTATGAGGAATGCGGATAGATTTGGGGAGAATTTGAATATGGCGGAAATGAAAATGGTTTGTGTCGATTCTCATTTTAACGTAAATAAGGACGTAACCAGACCTGAGAATTAAACAACACTTAATTTTTTCTACGGTATCTTAGATCAATTTGCTACCAAAGGAATAGTCATTGGACCCCTAATGTACAACCTATTAGCAGCCGATATACCCAATAAACCAGATACACAGATTGTAGCATCTGTGGAAAATATAGTAAGTCAATATAATGATGCACAATATAATGATGCACAAATAGCCACAACATAACAACAGTCCCACCTGGATAAAAGTAATTGAATCAAAAAGTATCTATGTAACCCATATTCTAAACCTTTTAGAATATCCGTTTTATATCAGGCACCAGTGACAGACGAAGCTCAATAATGGAATAATGAACGAACATAGAAGAGAAATATAAGTGGTTAAGAAATGAAAGAAATTGACCTCAAAATGAGAAGCATGGTTATTTAGAAAAAGAACTGGACATATGGAATCGAATTATGAGATGCACAAAAAGCCCAAGACAAACATAATACAGTGATGCGTATCAAGAACACTGAGAATTATGTCAAAAATTTCATGGTATTCGTCCAAATCATACGAGTGACAATGGACTTCGCATTACAATCAGCGTATGGGCTTAGGATTAACGAACCTATCATCTCTAAATAAAAGCGTCTATGATCATAACGTTAGAGGTTAATGACAGCAAACGTTTGATGAATCTGTATGATAAGCATGTTTGAGCATAGAATGTACCCAACAGAAATGAAGGAAGCGAAAATAATATCCATTTTAAAATCGGGAAAAGCAAATATTAAAAGTAATTAGAGATTAATTTCTTATATTCTCTACTGTGTGTAAAATAGCGGCAGAAGCCATCAAAGTTACACTGAGTAATTTACTGAGAGATAAGTTCAGTGACTCATAGCATGGCTATAGAAAGAAAAAGCCCATAGTCACTGCCATACTAGAATTGATGGACTGAATAGCTGACACCTTAGATGGTAAACAACTGGTAAAATTACTGCGCTGTGACTTGTCAAAAACGTTTGTTTTTAGCCACAAGCTTCCACTAGTTTGTTAAAATTCTACGAAGTGTGGGGAATATCACTCCCGCTTATAAAAAGTTATTTAAGCAACAGGACAGCAAATATACTGGTATGTAGATAGTAACATGATTTGCCTACAGTGCTGAGAGGAGAAGATGGGACGAACGCAGTTAGAGCCACAGAGCGGTGATTTGTTTTGGTTTAGTTATTCCAGTCCAGCGGTCGCATGAATTTCATGGCTCTGCAGCCCTTGATAACTGGTAGACGATTAATTCTCAATATAAGGTTCACATACAGAACGCATTACATGTTGTACAAAAATTTATCCAGGAAGCGGGACTTACAATAAGCCCTTCCAAGACGACCACAATAGCGTTCACAAGAAGGAGAAAACTGGACACTCTAGGACCGCTAAGACCCCTGGGTGAAGAAATGAAGTTGTCTGGGGCAGTAGAATACCTTGGAGCCACCTTTGGCCCAAAGCTTACTTGGAACAAACAACTTCAGAGAGTCAAAACCAGGGTAGAGACAACACTTGTGTCGCCCAGGAGAACTCATGGAAAAACATGGGTACTAAATCCAAGATTCGTGAGAGATTCATGATCAATAACCGGATCTGTACTGCAACCGATACTCCGGTGACGCTTAGGGCACTATAGAACCCCAAAGTGACATCAATACTAGCTAGGGAATGCATACGAAGACTGAATATTGTGGCTGAACGGAATGAAGTTAGTTTGTTGTGGGTGCCTAGGCATTCAGGAAACGTAGAAAATTAGAAAGCCGATCAACTAGCGAAGAAAAGTTCATCACGCGGGTCCAGAACCTGCCCTTGGAGTATCTAAAAATGCAATACGAGGGCAGATACGAAAATGGGTCAAGAACAACACAAAGAATATCGGGAAAATACAAACAGGCAAAGCTATGGCAAAACCTTTATTAAGGAGTCACCAGTAAGGAAGGCTAACGAACCGCTCAATCTAGGAATAACCGTCATACAGTAATAGGTCGCCTAACAGGACACTGTTAGGCAGAAAATTGAAGCTGACAGATGCATATCACATCTTATGTGAAGGCAAGGCCTTAGACTCTAGAAGACCGGCAATTTTTGGAAAACCAAACATGAACCCAGAAGATTATATAAACCAACGCGGACAAGAACCTGTACAGACTGTTACAGCGCACAAGGATTTGGGACATACGTCCCGCTACTATTTCCATTTAAATATATTATGGCACTAGATTCTGCAACACTGTACACAGGATTTACCGTAAGAAACCTTAGATCCCCCGATGGAACGTATCATGGATGTTGATTTGTCACGCACCTGCGGTACAATATAATAATGCAACGGAAGATCGCGCGATCGTCCCGTTCGCAACCATCCCCACCCCATAACCGTAAAACTCAACGGTGGGGGATCGCGTCGTAAAATTAGAATGATATATATTTGCCGAATATCTGTCGAAATTCAATAAGCTCCAAATTTAAATTAGTTAGAGAGAACGGGCTTATAAATCACCGTCTCGATAGAGCCATTCAAGTTAATAATCGCACCGACCCCGGAATAATTTATGGGTTTTAAGTGCGGGCGAGTCGCTTATTTACGGAACAAGCGAGCCAGATATAGCCCAGATATATTTACAAATTATTTATTGTGTGTTTGTCGTTCGCGGGGTCGGTAAGATTTCGCGGGAAATCGTTTCGATATTAATAAATGGCGTTTTCGTGACTGTTTCAGGTTAGTGTGGAGGTTAATTACCGTGTTTCGGTGGAAGTGAAATGTTAGTTGATATCGAATCCAGTAGGTGTCGCTATAAATTGCCAAGTGGAAATACCGTGTAAATTTATTGTAAAAATACGTGGTGCGGGAACAAATTACCTAATTTCCACTTAACGTATTTTTAAATTCAAATAACAGAGTGTGTATCTCTAAATTGAACTATCTGGACCATTTTATCGAAATCGATTATTAAACAACTGCAGATGTGCTAAAAGAATTGTATTAAGCCACTAATGGACAAAGTACCATAGACGAGACATTATCATAAATATTTTTTCTTAAACATAAGCAACATGATTTAAGAATCCGACGTTCACTAAAGAGAAATTCATTTAGGTGTTACACTCCCGGTGCAACAGAAAACAATTCTTTTCTTCTATAACATTATTTTATGAGTTTAATAATTCTTTTCCTTTAGTCCAAAGGCTACCAAACTTTTTTCTCTCATAGACCACTTTGAAAGTTTCGCTGGTTCCGGTGGACCCCCTGCAGCTACATTTCTACAATATTTCCAAAACTCGACAAAAAATGTGAAGATTAGATCTAGCTATGGAAATTTGCGTTGCGGCTGAGTTATTGGTTAATTAATTAATTGATTGTACGGTGATTGGATGTCAAAAAAGTAAAGTTAGCTAATCGAAAAAGTGATTCCATCCAACTTTACTCCTTTGACATCTACTCACAGCACAAGAAACCAATCAATTCTCTCATATTTTATTTAGAAAACTCGCCATTCGGAGTGGTAAAAATAAAAAGAAAAATAGTATATTTCCTGGTGTGGTATTTATTCAAATATGTAATTATTACACTATTAATTATTATTGTTATCTTACATTGTAATATAACAGTAGTAATATGATTAAAATTAAATATTAATAACGTAACGTAACTTCTACAATGACAATCATAAAATAGTCATAATTTTACTGGGAGGGATGTACTTGATGGAATGACAGCAAATTATCAATATTTGGCTTCAGTTTTGTCGGGAATAACCGCAAATCTCCCCTTTCTGTGATATTCAATCTGCTCCTTTTTTTTGTTAAAAGGTTTGTAACGACACTAAAACTTTTCTCGACAAGATATG
>JARFOC010000662.1:660897-689749 GCA_031763485.1 Osmoderma eremita | reverse complement strand
TCTGTTTATTACTTGCATTTCGTATAAACTCTGCGTTTTTTGTTTGTTTCACAGTATTTATGTAGTGTAGATAATTCTTCTTATATTCTCTGTATACATTATATGCCTCGTCATCCTTTCTGGATATCGCCAAAGTACAACAGTGTAACTGCCTACTAAGTGTAATTGCCTACTAAGTAAGTGCCTTTAACACATCATGTTGTCTATAATCATAATGCCATTAAATCTAGTTGATTTTGTGAAAATAAATAAAAATTCTAGCTAAAAACTATTTTCTCCTACTGTAATGAAATAAACTATGGAACAAAAACGATGTAGCTAGCTAACAACTGTTCTGAAACTGTAAGCAAAGACAAATAAACAATAATTCTTAATAAAAAAAACACAAGGTGTAATAATTTTATTTTTTGAATAACAAGAGTTACTATCCTCAAGCCATACTTCACATAGACTTACTTACTTAGTCCTGACGTTTTCTACGATTCGGTGTAAAGCAACATACATACACACTCCCTGAGAAACTACAAGTAACTAACAACAATGTCTAATAGGCCAAACCTCCTGCCCTCTCTAGCGCACCTGCGAAGTACAGCATCAAGCAAAATTCTTACTTTTGTGCGGACTCTTCAACTAAAGTTCTTATGTCTATCCCACGTTATACACAGAATTCTTATATCCATCTCACTTCTATTATCCTCCCAGTATATTAGAATTGCAAAACATTTAGAAACATTTTTTTAGATCCAATATTGTGCTTTAGGTGTACTCAAGGTTCAATAGGCCAAACATATCTGACGACATTGAAACCGCTACTGTTGGAGCTCACTGATTGTTCTTTAGGCGATGAATCACTTCGCGTTTCTATTCTTCTTATACTAGGTTTTTATTCTTCCTCGCTTCTTGCCGGGGAACTACTTATTTCTTCCTTTGCGTGATTTGTTGTCCCGCCAGTTTTTCGCTCTATGATGGTGTAGTATGGTATCACTCATACATCATATATCTGCAGTCAATTTGTATCAGTTTGCAGTAGATACTTTAGTCCTATATCCTGTCTCTTTTGTAAGGCCTCAACGGCTATGCACTCTATAACTAATTGAAGTGTAGCATTTAAATTGTAGTAAGATAGAGGCTGTTTAATTATCGCTATCAAAACCAAAATTATCAAATCTTGTAACAGGTGCAATCATCCCTCTATGCGGGTGCGTGGAACTTGCACAAAACCTATTATAACATTTATAGGTTAAGGAACTTTAGAAACCATAGGTGTTTAGTACATGACCTGCGTTCACTCACAGAAATATCATCATTCACCGGGAAAAACGTATTAAAATCCACCTTGCGTTTATGTGTTATGACATCGTATAGACTCATAGATAATATTTCAAACAATATGGCATACTTCGTCAAGAAAACAAAATAACTACCCGTAATGCAAATTTTTATGCAGATTATAACACAATACAAATTCCGGAAATGACAGGTGTTCATGAAGCATAGTTCGCATCTGCCCTGTTTTTGTTGAAATGTAACAGTTATCTTTTTTCATATGTTGGTAGCACTGACTAAGATATACAATACACATGCGGTATATGAATGTGTAAATAAGCCATTTTACTGTTTAGTTATAACAATTAGTTTGTTGTTGTGTAGTCAATAACTTTGTTTTGTGTAACCTGCTTTCCAAGTGTTTCTCTTCTTGAATTGTTTGAAATAAACATAGTTTTGTCGCGTCAGTTGAAGAAGGTGAATCATACACCTATGTAGATTCAAAATTGAGACCACAAGACACTCGCTGTACAAGTTGTTGTTACAATGTAAGGATATATTTCTCTTATCAATTTAATTTCATTTTTTATTTATGATTAACATTAAATACTTGAGAATTAACAACCTGTTTAAGCGGTGATAAACAAAAGAATTATTTATTTATTCTTTCTCATTCAACATCTGATATGCATCAATATGGTATGTTGAAAAACGCATTGTTATAATGAATTCAAGAATATTCCTTTTACATGTTTAGTTAAAAAGCTTCTTTCATCTAAGCTCACGTAAACTTCAAAATATGTTTATTGATATATTTAGAAACATGGTATTAATTGTATCAAAAGGCACCAGTATCTTTTAGATGAATTCACGACAAGTCAGTATAAATTTCTATCAATATTAACTATTTAGGGCCGAAACGTGAACCATTCTTGGATAACTATACGCGTATATTGAAGAACTAAATCAAAATCTTTTGCCACTTCAATGAACAACCAATTTTATTTGCGTATTTTGGTAAACCATGTGTTGCCACCTTCAATAGAAACTACAAGGGAAAAATGTTAAATCATAATATCCTAAAATAAAGCTGAAACCTTGGAAGATATGTTCTCTCTTAACCAGATCAAAAGTCGAACAACATTGAGAGTTTATTACATCATGTTAATATCATTGGATGTTTATGAACTATTAATGTTTTGTAAAAAGAACGAAACAAAATTCGTACAAAAATACGACAGTAGGTACACGTGCAGTAACATTCAAACAAAGATTAGAGCTAAACCATGACTACACACACACTATCTTATTTGAAACAGTGCCGTATTAGAATACAGCGCAATGTTTTAAGAAATTGCTTATACATATCAAAACCACTTCTACCTACAATACGTTATATGTATAAGTGAGAACTTTTTATTTTCCTATATACAAACTTTAACATATTTCTCTTTTCCTACGTTTATTAAGATCTTAAGTTGCTCCACGGGCGCAGGCGCAATAATGATGACTCATGGCCGCCATCGACCCCCTGTAATTGGCTCACGCTGTTGGGGAGAGGCATGAATTATTATTATTATTATTATTATTATTATTATTATTATTATTATTATTATTATTATTATTATTATTATTATTATTATTACTTTGTTTGTGTAATCTCGTTGTAAATTTTCATGATTTATAACTTCGGAAAATGTGCATTATGTTTCATAATAGTTTTTTAAACATTATTGTTGGAATATTTCTGGTTAAATTTTGAATATTCCTTCTCTATACTTTCTCATCATATGAATTTTAAGCAATATCATATTTATTGCCTTATTTAAAAGATATACGAGGGAAAGTCAGTAAGTAGGTCACAAAAAGCTATTATAAAAATAATTGGAGAAATAGTCCGCCAAAACAATTTTTATTTTCAACAAAGTTTCCATCTACATTATTACACTTATTCCATTCGAATCCTTCTGTGTTCCTCCGTCAGTTGTCTAGGTACCCGCCGTGAGCAAACGATCCTGCATCAGTTCGTAGACTAAACCATGAGAATAACCTATACCGGTTGCTATGCTATCTATTGTTACCCGCCTGCCAGTTCGAATCATCTCTTCTACCGGTTGAAGTGTTGCATCTGTCGCAACCTGAACGGGGAGCCCACTTCACTAATCGTCAACAACTTTTGAGCGCCCTTGACAGAATTTCTCGACCTAGTTATACACGGCTTTACGCGGCAAACACTTTTAGCCGTAAATAGGTGACATTTCTTTATGGATATCTTTTGCAAGAAGTCCTCTTGACCAGAGAGAACGCACAATAGCACGCTGTTCTTCCACAGTACACTATTCGAGCACGGTCACCATTTTAACACCACCTGCGCACGGGAACGGCAACTGTCACTTGAGTGTCGTAGCTGGATTGTGACACCTAATGACAAATAGGGAAATAGCTCACTGCTACTTTCGGCTTTCCCACAGCAGTTTGTGACTTATTTAATGACTTTGCCTCGTATAAATAAATAATTAAAGACCAAGAAGAAATGAATTATTCATGATAAGAAGTACTAGAAATACTTAATAACACAATTTTTAACTAAAAATCATACATCGGACTTTTTTACAAGAATTAAGTCTATATTCTATTCATCTTAAAATACCTTCCCTCTTCCCCGCATCTGAATATTTTGCCTCACTCACCTGTACGAATTGAAAATTTTACTTAAGATATTTCCTGAAAATCTCTCCGGCAAAAAAAAGCGCGAGACACCTGGCACACTAACCTTAATGTATGGAATATTTTCTCCCGCCCGTTTAATATTGTTAAACGCAACTTTTCTCTTCTACAAAAGATAAAAGACTTAGCCGCTAACGGAGCGCGCGGCAGTGTCACAAAGGGAAGCGAGATTTGCAGTTCATCAGAGAACACTTTTCTTCTTCAGAGAGAAGGATCCAAATGGATTAGATTTACATTTTAATAAAGCGTATGACAATTGGGGATGCGGGTCAATCATCTCTCGCGATCTTTTTTATCTCCCGGATAAAATAGTCTCGGAACCAACCGCCTGTGGGCCAAGGCATCTAAGGGGCGGACGACGAATACGAGAACCTCGACGACGGATGCGGGTACAAATCATTCCGCATTATCGGAGTTCCACGTTCTTCTGTGGACCTTCTTCGCCCTGTGAGCATACTTAATTGCAAATTAGGAAAATTACATTTGTACGTATTAAAGGCGCAGTTCATTTTCGCCCCGATCTCCTCCTTTTTCAAAATTCTGCCGTAGGTTGGATAAGGGAAATTCTTCTGCCGCACATGACGATTGAATCGTGCGAATCCGGAAATTAAGAGAAGCGATTGCATAAGGTACGATTTAATCGAGTTTAATTTAAATTTTAGATGGTTGGCGAGATATAATTGGAATTGCCGTTTTCAAAGGGAGGAATAATTTTAATTAAATCTTTGTCCGGCCCGTGTGTTCGTATTTAAAAAAAAGAAACGGAAGTTCGTTTACTTGAATTCTTAGAAACCGTCATTTATAATTAAGAATAGTCTAAGTTGTATTATGTAGCTTGTTGACGCGTTATTATTTTATATTTTGCTGAACTTTACTGCACAGCTGTTATTGCACTATGAACCCTTAAATGACCAAGCGGGGTCCTTCTAGGACCCTAGAGCAACAAAATTTCAAATATTATTCTCATTCAACCTAGTAGATGGCTCTGCCTTAGAGTATGTGCGTATTAATTTAGGATCTATTGTTATTTACATTTTCTTCCGTTATTTGTTGTGATCTTTATAATTAAACAATATCTAAATCAGGTGTGGTCCACTGAGGATCGATATACATTTGTTACTTATATCAGTTTCTATCGGAGTATTTTAGTTTCAGACTATTTTTTTTTCATTGTGATTTTTTGGTTAGAAATGAGTCAGTGGGAACGAACACAAGCAAAATTGGAAAATATCGCGGGCAATTTGAATTTGGATACTGATTCTGGGGAAGATTATTACAGCAACTACAGTACGTCGGATAACGAAGATGTAAGTACCGCAGAAGAGGTTTCCCAGACGGAAGATAGCGTAGAAGTTCAAGACGAAGAGCACTCAGATAGGGAGGCTGAGCAAGATGAATCAAATGATCAAGAATTTGTACGTACTAAATATATATCAAAATCTAGTATTCAATGGAATAGTTAACCTTTCCGCAGAAGAAAGAAGTTACAAAGAAATATTTTAGAAGCTACTCCAGGTATAACAGAATACAGCAACACTGCTACATCGATTTTTAAAATTGTAAGTTTATTTATTACAACCGAAATAAAGGATATTATATGCTAGTATACTAATCAGGAGGCTACTCGATACTATCATGCATGGAAGGCGACAAATATAACGAATCAGAAGAAGTGGATATTGCTTGATAGAACTGAATTAGGCTGTTTCATGGACGTTCTCACAAAAAGCAGGAGCATTAGAGATGCAGAAAAGAATCAACGCGGGAGATGTGGACAACCAATACCTCCATTCCCAAATCCTTTTTACGGCCGCCATTTTCCGAAATACGTTTTGACGACAAAAATACAAGCTTTGAAAGGAAAGAGAGAAAAATTAGCAGCAATAAGAGAAATTTAGGATATGTTTGTTGATAACTGCACAAAAGCTTTTGAACCATATAAACCTATAACAATTGATGAGCAATTGTTTTCGGGGAAAATGTCCCTTGCGGCAATATATAAAATCGAAATCTGGCCGATATGGGCTAAACATTTGGGCAGTTGCTGATGTCAGAACATCTTATTTGTGCAGTTTGCGGGTTTATACTGGGGGAACCTTCTGGTGGAAAAACGGAACGTAATCAGGGATTTCGAGTTGCAGAACCTTATAATAATAATAAACTTTATTCGTCCAACAGTGGAACACCATTTACTGGACGCTATATAAGAAAAGAAACATAATGAAACATAATGAAGTGTTACACAGCATAATGTATACATCATTGAAATACAATATCCAACAATGAAAGGAGATCAAAACACAAAACAAAACAAAAACAATTTTACAATCACTGAATACTAAGATTAATTGATAAAAACTTCCAGTGAACAAAAGCTAGATAGTGTTACGGAAGCAGACATTAAATTTTCTGGCCATGTGAGTCAAGGGCACTTTTTGAAGGACGTTGAAATAATATCTTGGCACATGAAGTACATTCACCGTACGGGTGGCATGTGCGGGGATTGAAAAATGTACCTGTGATAAGAGGTGAGGTGAGTCAATTTCATTATTCAACAATTTTACCATAAATGTAGCGCCATAATGTTCCCTCCGTTCTTTTAGGGACAAGAATTGATGTCGTCCAAGAAGCAGGGCATAACCAGATCCTCTATCAGGGTAGAAATTCTGCACTCTATGTGTTAGATATTTAAAAAAATCGTTTTTATACCCTTTCTATCATCAAATGTAGGTATGTATTAATTGGGTACCAAATTACTGAAGCATATTCTAGTTTGCTTCTGACCAATGTATAATATAATATTTTCAAGACCAGAGGATTATGGAAGTTGCGACAAGATCTGATTAGAAAGCCCAAGCCTCCCTACGACGCACGACATACTTCATCATGTGGTCAGCAAAAGTCAAATGTGAATCAAATGTCACTCCCAAATCTTTAATAACTGTTTTTCGTGCTATGGGAACGTGGTTGATATGAAACGGCATTATGAACCTTTGAATATGTAACCGCAGCACACTTCTCAATGTTCAACCTGAGGCCATTGTTAGTACACCAGTTCTATATGTGATTAAGGTTACTTTGTAGTTCGTCGCGTCAGAGACATCAGTTGTTTGCTTATAAAATTTAAGGCCGTCTGCATATGCCAATACCCTACAGTCTATGGAAGTCATTAAATCATTGATAAACAAATTAAATAGCAGAGGACCCAGATTAGAACCCTGCCCCACCCCTGACGAAGCACAATAGTTGTTCATAAATCTTTGAGAAGTTCGAGAGAATACACATTGGTGTAGTTACTAACATTCGAGATGTCACTTTTCTTAAAAATAGGGGTAATTCTGCCCATCTTCCAAGATTGTGGGAAAGTGGAGGATTTCAGTGACAGATTAAACAGAGTTGTGAGTGGTTTTACTATGTGTGGTAATACGTGGCGAGGAGTTACAATTGATAACTTTTTTACCAGCGTTCATTTAGCCATCTATTTGTTAACTAAGAAATTAACATTGCTTGGGGCTGTTCGTAAGAATAAACCAGATACACCACCACAGCTGAATATTGCGTCTAGACCAGTGCATTAGTCAATGTTCGCTTTTACGAAAGATATGACTACGTTTTCATATATTCCTAAAAGGAACAGAATGGTGCATATGCTCTCAAGTCAACACGATTTCAAGATTTCAACTAATAACGAAAATAAACTTTATATGATTCTAGATTACAACCCGACTAAAGGAGGCGTTGATAGCGCCGATAAATTCATTCGAGAATATTCATGTACTAGGAGAACAACTCGTTGGCCGTACAGATTATTTATGAATATGATTGATATTTGCGCACTAAATGCATTCATTATCTACACCGAAAAAAGTCCTGATTGGAACGAATAATTATTCTCGGAAACGATGCTTTCTACTTCTGTTCGGCGATGATCTTACTCGTGCTAACATGGAAAATCATGCGAGATATTGACATGATACAACACGCGTAAGATTGGCCCTAACTGACTGTGACACTTAATGCTATCCCAAGTCCTATACTTGAAATTGTATGTTTGACTAGAAAACGAGGGAGATGCTACCAGTGTCCACGAAAAGTTGATAAAAAGGTATACATCACATGCGCACTTAATGAAGCGTTTCATTTAGATTTCTATAATTGTTAAAGCTCCAGGTAGATGCACAGAAAGATATAACAACTTTTGTGAATAGAAAATCTAAATATAAAGTAATGAGTGAAACTGTAAAACAAAAACGCTTCCCGGAATAAAACCCCAGAAGATATATTCATCACCAGATCACCAGTAGTTGGTAAGGATGAAGTTCTACTGTCCGACTTTAGAACTGATACAAATCTTCTTTTGATAGTATTGCCAAGATTATCCCAAACAATTGTGCGTATAGAACTACTTTTTTAAACATTCCAACAACCCGGATTCGATTTTTTCTTGCGCGATGAAAACAAACGTAATTAAAACAAAAGGCAGACTTCATCGGACGTTACCCAGAGCGCCAATAGCAACAAAACTTCGAAACAGTGTAAAAGTTAATGAATCTTTTCTCTTTCGTTAATTGTCAACGTGGGAAATGGGGCAATAAAACTGTCTTTGTTATTTTTTTCCTTCTCGGAGCTTAAACTTTTTCTCTCCTCCAACGACAACGATTCGCCAAGTCGTTTAATTTAAGAAGCGTGCGTAAACAAAACGACACTACAGTGTGAGACGGTGAAAGAAACACCCGGAAAACTTTCGCCAGTCCCCTTTATAATTCGGAGAGCAACTAATTGTATATTAATGAATTAGAGCACTTTGTGCTTCCCATGCTCTTATGACGTACGCTTTCTTTTTTACGCCGGTATCTCGACTAGGGTGCCTACAAAGGATATTCGTTTGTTCTATCCACTCAGACGAGGTATTTCAAATTAATTTATTTTGTTTTTAGAATGACCGACGCGACGTTTGAAAGGCGAGGCGCTTAAGAATCCAGCAGATTTTTTCTTTATCAAGTTTGCTTTGAGTGTTTCTGCAATGTTTTTGTCATTTCAGCATTCCTCGATGTGGATGTAATCGTAGGCTGTGAATTATTTTTAACTTTAGAAAATTCTGGGATATCTCTCACGCAATAATATACTTTGATAATATTTTTAAACTTACAGGCTTTAATGTTGAAATCATAATACAGATACAGAATATTTTGTTTTAATTCTAGGCATTACTTCCAATCACTGTTTGCTTTTATTATTTTAGGGTACCTTGGAACATAACAAACATTTTATCTTACTTCTGCGTTATATAGCTGTTTTAACATGAATATGTGCACATTCTTTAAATAAATAAAATGAATCTAATGCCATTTACAGTTAACTGCTTTTAATAATAATTGCACAAACAATTACTATTACAGTAAATACGCTAGCTCGAGCATAGAACAGCAACACCATTAAACGACCCAGTAGAAGGTGAGATAGATAACAATTTGGAACTATTTCAAAATATTGTTTTTATTTGATAAAAAACTCAAAATCAATTCAATAAGAAAAAAAATGGTTACTGCCCTTGAATGTCAAACAAATACCACAATTATTTAAAAGTATACCCTTTGCGACATATAAAATAATTTAAGAGCTACAATTAAATAAATTACAATGTTGTTAAAAATTGAATTGATTTGGCATTTACTTGATGGAGATTCATATTTAAATAATCAAAGATAACAAAATACTGTTTAAGTATATTCACTTTATTAATGTGAAGGTTATAAACAGTATTTTGTTTTATTTTATTATTACAATGTTACTCATTAAAAATATTTAAAAACTTTACTCAACATTGGGAAGTTTTAGAAAAAACAAATATGCCTGCTGCTTATATCCAATTTTATTTACCATATACAGGCTATTTACGGTCTTGTGATTTTATTTTCAAGGGGTAATTGTACGATTGCGGCCACCGAAATGTGCACGATTTTTTTACAGTTTGATTTGTACTTTAAGTAATAAGGGTCTTTTAAACGTCATCAATATTTCAATATTATTTGTTTGTGTCACTTCACGAAAGTCACTGGATAAAGCCAATTCAATCTACGGAGAAATAGGGAAATTTGTCTCAAGTATCGTGCACATTTCGGTGGCCGCAATTGTACATCTTAAAATAAAGTCATTAACGTAAAAATATCTTGACAAAGTTGTACAATAAGAGAGATATTACAGTTTTAAAAAAAACTGTAGTTTTTGTTTGTTTTTTTAAATTTTTAAGTGGTAATTAACCACCATAGAAAAAGTTGTTAACGCTAAAACGATTGATCAACAACTTGTGCAAAGTAAATTTAAACGATAGGTTATTGGTGAATTTTTTACTAAGTAGGCGGATATCTGTAACTTTTTCCATCTGTCAAGCTGTTTCATTAGTTGTCGCTGCATTGCTGGTTTGACGTAATTTTTCCGAATAAATCCTAATAAGGAAATGGTCCAAGGCACCAACAGTGAATACGTTGAGATGTTGATAATTTATGATGAAGTACGCCAGAACTCTGCCGCTGCAAGTCGGTTGTATGTTTCCTAACAGCCCAACACATATACCACAAAAATTCATCGCTCTAGTTCCGTGCACGAGAAACTGGTGTACTGCGAACATGTCAAGGTCGAGGTGGTGGCCTTGGGAGACGCCAACGAATTTTGGAAGCCGAAAATGAAGTCTTAAATTTTGTCGAAGAAGATCCTTCTAGTAGTACTCGAAAAATATCTCACCAGGTAAATGTATCAAATCGAATTGTCTGACGAACACTGCGCGAGAATTAATTGTATCCTTTCCATGTACAAAAAGTACAGGCTTTACAAGTTGAAGATCATCCTTCACGTTTACAGTTTTGCCGATGCTTTCTACAAAAGCATGTAGAAATTCCAAACTTTTCTTCCATTGTATTGGCGACTGATGAAGCAACGTTTACACGTAACGGCATAAATGACTGTCGTAATACTCATATTTGGGGTATGGAAAATCCACATGCTGTTCGTCGCAATCATTTTCCGCATAGATTTTCGATAAACGATTGGCCCAGATTGGTCAACGGACAACTTATTGGCCCATTTGTGTTGCCAAATCGAACGAATTATCGAATTATCTCTTGTTTTTTTGCAAAATTATTTGATGAAGCTATTGGAAGAAGATCCTTTGAATGTACGTCGACAAATGTGGTTTCTTAACGATGGCGCAAAGCTGCATTTTAATCGTTTAGTTCGTCAACATTTAGATAATGTGTTTTAAAATAAATGAATTGGTGGAGGTGGTCCTATGCCGTGGCCTCCTCGGTCACCCTACCTTAACCCCCTTGATTTCTACTTATGGGGCGTTATGAAGACCTTGGTGTACACCAACGACATAATTGATTTAGATGATCTTCGTAACCGTGTTGAGGCAGCTGCGGCGACAATGCGACGGCAAGACCAAGGCCTAGTAAATCATGCCAATACGTCGAGCGGATACGTCGAGCGAGACGAACAACTAGTGTGAAGTAGATTCCATGAAAAATATAAAAAAGTTGTTTAAATGAATATCCTTAATCACCACTTAAAAATAAAAAAAACAATAAAAACTATTTTCTTTTAACATTAATATCTCTCTTATTATGCAACTTTGTTAAGATATTTTTACGTCAATGACCTTATTTTATGATGTTTAACCACTCCTTGAAAATAAAATCACAAGACCGTAAACACCCTGTATATTGTTGGCCCTCTAAGGCAATGGAAAAGAAAACGGAGTGGTATACATTTAAATAAAGGAGAGGCACCCCCTCCCCCTCCGGAAGTATTCAAAAACCGTGCTGATGCTTACTTCAATGCACCATTCGGCAAGTGATGATGAAAATGTTTAACCTGTGATGATCTCTGATTACAATCTTTCCAAAGGTGGTGTTCATTGTTTAGATCGGGAATGCGCCAACTATTCGCCTAGCAGAAGAGCAATACGCCGGCCCATGGCAGTTTTCTTTGCCATGATAAATATAAGTAGAGTATAATAATTAATTAAAATAAGTCTTCACCAACACTACGGAAGATCTAGAAACATTAATCGCTTAGAGTTTTTAAAAGAACTAGCTAAAAATTTATGTAGACCTCACTGTGAACGAAGGTATCGATATGCAAATCTAGTGATCTAAAAATTCGTCTACGTGCGTTGCTTGGCATAGATGAAGGACTGGAAGAACAAAGACAACCTTCGGAGGAGCGCTTAGAAACTTAGAAAACATGCTATTGTTGTCCAAGAGCAATAAAGAGGGAGGCATTCTATGTATGTTGAGAATGTTATAAACCCATCTCTCTCAAACACTCTGTGAAATTGTGTGACAAAAGTAAAAGACTAGACAACATAGACAGAACAACATAAATATACTAACTAAAACACGTAATACGTACATAACATGGAATAATATAATAATAATAGTAATACGAAATAAGAACAGATGTACATACATATGTAAGTGATCTACATTAAAACCGTGACAAAATTAAAACAAAACAAAAAAATACAAAATAAATCAAATAAGCTAAAGATAGGTAGGGCTACCCTTACAATGACTAATAATAGACTTAATAAAGGGAAAATTGACATCAGTGTCATCATTGGGAAGAGAGTTGTATGTCAGACACATACGTTGCAAAGGTGACTTTAAAAGCATATTAGTACGGGATGTAGGGCAGTAGAAGGTATTAACATTTGTATGTTTTTGATGTGGAATGAAAATTTAAGTGTATTTTTATAAATAAAACAAATTGACGTTTACAACACTTATTTTATTACGCACTAGTAAGCAATTCTTTTATCGATATGTGATACCGGCATGTAGCAATTGTGTGATTTTTATAGAGCATAGCGATTGATTCCCACAGTGTAGAATTTCTTTATGCCAACATATTTTTTTTATGAAGAGCATATCCCCCTAGGTTTTACCTTAACCTGAGGTACTAAGTGTACCACTTTTTCTTTGTATGTTCTATTGAATTGGGGAAATACGTAACTAAGTCATACATTGAGACAGTAGGGATATTTTTTATTCTAGTTATACTATTTCAACCCACAGCATCAGATTATCCTGTAATATTAATATATTCTATCTATCTAATCTAATCTATTAATCTATCATCCAACAATTTATCTATAACTACAGAACATTGCAGCAAAATGTCTTCCTAAAGCTTCATTTAGTACATTAAAACGGAGAAGAAAAATAAAGCCCATCGTCGTAGCTGGATATAAACGCCGGCGTTCAGGTAACCAAACAACCTGCAAAAGGTCATCGGTATAAAAATATCAAAAAGGTAACTTAATAGGCCTACTAAACTGCGTAATATTTTTCGTGGCTCTCATCTTCCTCAAATTCAGTTTATGAAGACAAAGTGTCCAAGTTGAGACAAATAAAAACAAATAAGAAAAGAAAAGGGCCGCACCGTAACTTATTTAAATTTACTATTATACACTGGAGCGGCTTTTGTTGAGGGAGATTCGCACAGCGAGGGTTAAGTAGCTCTTTTGTTTAGACATTATCCCGAGTCTGCAACATTATCAGCCACTCACAGGGCAACTGAAGCCGTACAGAAATAGATATTAGTAAATTAATTTAATGCGCGGCCCCGTTATGAGGGAAAATTTGAATTACAACAATGGGGAACCCGGGAAGATCCCGACTGGCGCCTAGTTCCAATCCGGCGATATATTTCTGCTCCCCGAGATCTTTCGCGTCCTAAAAATGGGGCCGGATTAAATTGGCTTCGCCCTCAATGCCGGTTTGTTTAAAACGTTACTGTTGCTAGGGTTATTGTTGTTTTCGGCGTCGTTGAACGTAAAACGTGCATTAGACTAAAACGAAATGTCGAGGTACAGAGTATGTAACTATTGATTTGCTATTTACTGCAAAAGTTTAACTGCTGCTTTCGGCGGATAATAAAGGCACTACGAGAATAGCTTAGATGCAGAAATGTCAAATAAAAGTAAATTACAAAATATTTCTCTGTTTCAAGAGTATATTTTATCGTACATGACCAAGAATTTAATATAAATTTACTATACTATTTATAAGTACTATAAAATTAGTACATATTTTTATGAATACTTGGATTCTATGATTATTGCAAATAATGTAGGTAAGTAATATACTATATACTAGCTTCAAATTGTTGTGATAGAATGAGGTGAAATAACAGTCACATGAACGCTTTTCTAAGACGGTACTTCAATTGTTTGCGTACGCGGATGGTATCAAGATTACCTGTCCCACCGATGAAGCGGTACTACAACGAAACTTAGATATACTCCATAAATGGTGTGATAACAATAAGCTAAGCTGAATATCAAAAAATGCTGTGCAATTACTTATTCACGTTCGCTACGAGTCTCTTCCACATCATATCACATTAACGGCAATAAGCTAACATCAGCATCTGAGTTTAAAGGCCTTGTACTATTATTCGATTCCAGTATTAGTTTTAAATCACATATACAAAAAGTATGTTCTGACGCCTAAAAATCTCTTGGGTTCATGATGCGAATATCTACATATTTCACGAATACTGCCGTATTCAAGGCTCTCTACTTTGCTTATGTTTTGAGCAAAAAAGAATATACTTGTCTTATTTGGTATAAAAAAACATTCTCCCTTACGAAGGGGCACATTGCAAACCTGCCACGTAAAACAGGTGTTTAACCTGTTTTTTCTTGTCAGTATCACAAACACGGCATTGTTTCTGGGGGTTCTTTTTTTTATGTTTTTTGGCATGCAATAATCTGTTTGGAAAATCATTTCCGCTACATGTACCAGATCTACTGCTTCCTGAATCATTGGACCACTTATCCATTCTTTGGCCACATTGTACAAAAGGCCTTTATATATTTTTTTTGAATTGCAATTTAAAGTTTTAAAAACTCTAAAAGCGTTGAAAGGAGCTCCATTTAGCAAGAATATCACTGTCCTTTTCGTCCATTTTTTGTGGGTCGTGCAATAGAATAATATGACAAATATTGGTCAGCGCGGTCGACACCTTTCATGAATTTTTTATTATAATCTATAACGCATATTGACTTCCAATTTTTTCGTTTTGTCTTCCAATCAATATTTGTACTTTCTATGCTATGAGTGAACTGTTGATATCATTCAAACGGGCCTTTTTGATTACCAGCATTGTAAAAGAATATCTTTACGGCGACTAAACATAGATTCACCTTTTTTAAATTTGTAATTTGTAAACATGCAGGAAGACCTCTATTTTTACGTATAGTACCACAACTTCGGAATCCACTTTATTAATTAATATTACAATTTTTTTTTTAATAACGAATAGCGCTTTTTTAGCTATAAATATATAATATTTTTGGTTTAGATAAAAATTTTATTTACGATTAATGTAATATATAGTAGGAGTGGAAACTAGACATTCCTAATTTTTATTAGAAATAATGTCATTTCGGTCATATTCAAAATGAAAACTATATTTTCTTAATTTAATTATTTTTTTTGTTATCCTGGGGTATATATGCTAAATATATTTTTTTTATTTATGTTTAATATTGTATAGTCCTGTCCTCTATTTTAATAAAGAAATATGTTACACTGCACTATACATATTTATATTTGATATTAAAATATATTTTTCTCCTGGGCATATTTTTATTTATATGTAGTGAAAAATAAATCATATACTTTTTAATGAATAATGCATAATGCAAAAGATGTATGTACGTTCTCGATTGTTAACATGGTTTTTGCATATTTTAAACAATAAAACATTATTGATTAATTACACTGCTCAACAGAATTTCAGATTTATTTTGTCCCACGAGGTAAAGTGGGTGAACTTGGTAGTACTTTTTACACTTATTTCATATCTGTTTAGAGAATTTTTCTCTCATGCAGGGTTTCAGAGTGACAAAGCTATGCAATTTATTGAAAGTATATATTATAATATCTGTATAAATCATGAAAAACTGACGTACAAAGTGATATATTTACTTGGAAAATGTGCTGATATATGACTTTCGGCTCCACTTTGCTTCAGAAACATTTCTCTTCAGCGTCCAGCAATAGTCTGCCAACATAGTAGGGCTCCATTTGCCTTGGCACCATCAACACTTTCATCGTCGCTTAGTGTCATGTTTTGTGGAGGTTTAGGCACAGGTAATTTCGGACAGTGAGGTACTGGTCTCAGTGCAGATGGAATATTAGGATATTTTATAGTATGTTTTGGATTTAGAAGTCGTACCACTTATATTTGTTAGACAAAAATCGCAATCGATAATATGATCTGACGGTTCCCTCCAAATCATAAGTATAGCAAAAGGCATATGTCGTTTATCTTTTGCCCACGCTGTAAGAAGTCTAACACACGTAACACAGCAAATATGGGGAGCCCAGCTTTTGTCTTCATCACTTGCTTTACACTTGAAATACTCCTCGTAGCAATTTTTAAGGAGAGGTGTGAAAGAGCGTTTTTGATATTTAAATGTCAATTCCCCACAAATGTAGCAAAAAGAGTTCGGGTATTTTTACAGGTAATCAAATGTTTTTTTGCAGTTTTACTACAATAGCTTGAACGTAACATTCTTTAAAACGTTAACAACGTCAGTGTATATGTTCATTCACCAAGGTCCAGCCGACAACTGAAATAACAAGAGATGCTATCTAGGAATGGGAAATCCAGGTCCTAACACGTCAAGACATGTTCATGCTGCTTGATCAGTTCCGAGCTCTTGCCGACAACTGAAATAACGTCAAGACATGTTCTCTTATACTACATATCTATGCATGCATATTTCAGGTGGATAAGCGAATATTCTGGAACATAAAAACTAAGGGTGATGGAGAAATTCTGAACACATAATTGATTTCAACATGGGAATGAGGCACTTTTGTACTTGGGACAAAAATTTTGTAAACCAGTGTTATTTACATTAATTGAGATTACTAAAAAAAAGTAACTAATTTGCGAAATGCATTAAAGAAAATCCAAAAGTGAGGCATTGTATTCCCCTTCATTATACCCGAAGTTGCCGTGTATACCTGAACTCAGAGTATATTACATCAACACTTAATGCAATTGATTCAATTAGGAATATTGCCATCAATAATTATTAAGACTGAGTGGGAACATGCAATTGCGTACATAGCCGCAATTGGTAAATATTAGCCCAGATCTGCAATTAGAAATTTTAGTACCACACCACTTGCATACATTTCAAATAGGTAAGAATTTACTTTCGAGATAAAAACATCGGCATCAACATTAATGTACGCAATGTGATGAAGATACTAAAAATTATGTATTTCCTCATAACGCTGTAACAACTCTATTTTAAATCTGGGTGCCATCAAAAGGCGGCCAAATAAACTGCCTAGTAGAAATGAGATACTTATGTATACGTATCTGCCTACAAGAAGTATAAGAGTTAATTTTGGCCGGATTATCTTTGTACTTAAAAATAATAAGACAATTCCGCACCTAGAAGAGACGCTCGCAAAAAAGGGAACCGGGACCAGGATTTGCGGATAAGGACACGCGTAACAGTCACTATATTGCTGTGGTGTCCTATCGTCTGTCTGAATGTTATAATAAAACCGCAATCATCGAACAAAAGATGTAGTGGTTAATTGTGACGATAAAGATACCCGAACAAGACATAATTTTCCTGAAATTTCTCCCTTGTTTCTTCTTTATATAAAAGCCAACGGCTAATATGTATGTGCCCGTATTGTTCGTTTCCAAACCGAAATACGTTATGTAATGAATGTCTTCATTGTTACGCTTTATTGCTGAATAAGGTATATTTCTTCACCCTTAAGGTGTTTTATCTACATACATTTTTAAATAATGATTGCAAACACATTATTCCCTAAATAAACATTATTTCGTTTTAGAATTCGAATGAGTTCAATTTGTTATAAAAAAAACAAAGTTAAAGTCAATCTCATTCTGACAAAAGATGAGGGTAAGATAAATAATAAATGACAATTACAATGAGAATATAGCAATATTCCATATAATGTAACTCAACCTTCAGGTAAAATTCCTAAACAACCTAGTTTGTGTTTGATTTTTTGGCCGTTAAGGTAAACTGAAGATGAATCCTACTGAGATGGGCAGATTAAAACAAGGTGAAAGTTAGAGACCAACGGGAACATTAACATTACACAAAAGAAAAAAACGGCAGTGACTCGGTGATCATATACATCATATATGTATGTACAAAGTCCTTCCACATTCATACAGCAGGATTCGGTATAACTGTGGCAAAACGTAATACTTTTATAACTATTAAGAGATTGCAATTGGGAGAAGGAATTTGGGAATTCCATAATATGAAACTTGTATATTTATTTTCTGGAGTACAATCCTATTCTAATCCTAGTATCTATATTGAATTGGTGCAAAATGGTTTTGTTTTATACTATAGTAAGTTAAATGCATAACATGTGCACAGTGAACGATGTAAGTTAATTAATGCAGCCGCTACAGTTATTGCTTCTGGCTTGCAATATTACTCATCGGATATTTACTGCTCTAACATGATAAGATACCTGGAAATGTCTAAGAATTTTCTCAGGAAGTACTTGTACGGGAGTGGCTCTCCATAGGTGAGCCACTCCCTCACATATCTGGAATGGTGGCAGCGTAAGATTCTCTGGGTTTCAATCGTTAGTAGATGGGATTTAATGTGGATAGCCACGTTTTGAAATATTTTTTATATCAATTTTAACGTAGTAGTATCGACCACTATTTTATTTATTTTCATTTTATTTGACTGAATTTACTTTAGGTAATATTAAATACAAATATCAAAATAATCTAGGGGACAAACAAGGAAATGCATTTCTGCTCCACATAGGTCAATAATTGTTTGTTGTATGTGAAGGTACCATCAATACTTGTTTACTTTTATAAACAGTCAAGAATACTTAATAATTTAGGAAAAAATATTTAGGAACAATTTTCAAAATTGATAATTTTTTATAAAACATGTAAAAAGAAACAATAACAATCAACATGTACCAATGAGTGCTATATCAGTACCCTGTGGGACCTCCACGAGTGTTGACTAGCTTCCTGCACCTGTTTGGCATACTCATAATCAAGTGGTCTAACTCTTGTTGATGGATGGCATTCCACTATTCTACAAGACACTGATGCAATAGTTGTTTTGTTTCGACGACTAGATTTTGACGGAATATGCTTTTTTGGATTTAAATCAGGTGATCGCGCTGGACATGGCGAAATTTCCTGGTTTTGAAGAAATGCACGAATGATACCTGCAGTATGCGGACGCGCATTGTGGTGCGTGAGTTGAAAATTTCACCAATTCTTGCAGCATATGGTAGTACAACGTTTTGAAGGATAATGTCCCGATAGTCAATGGCGTTTAAATACCGATTCAAGAGAACGAAGTCAGCCAATATATATTCCACCCCATACAATTACACTAACTCCTTGGAAGCTGTGAACAGTTTGCGATGTAGCTAATCGTTCTGCATTCCCGGGACGTCTCCACACTCTCGTTCTTCTTGTATCTGGCCGCAAACCAAACCGGGATTCGTGAGAAAACAAAACAGATGCCCAGTTTTGTTGAACCTAATTTAAATGTTGCTGCGCCCATTCTAATCTTCTTCGGGGAATTCCTCTCGACAAGGTAGAAACTCTCAAAGGACGACGGGTATTAAGACCATCTGCATGGAGTCTATTCCTCACCGTTTGATCGCTTGTTAATATTAATCTAGTTAGTAAAACAAATTATTGCCATTGATTTACATTCGCTATCTGATTCTTATACTTTAGTTGCATTCAATTACATATTTTCTATTAATTTTTAAAATTTACTGCTAATTATTTCTATAATTTTGACATATGTGACATATGAAGTTGGCTCGATAAATCTTTTAACAATCAGTTGCAGTATATTTATATTTAATTTATATGATTATCCTGTTAATGGAATATTGTTTTTGTTGGGCAATAAAGAACTTTGTTATTATTAAAATTGTGTTAGAATAGCAGGAGAAGCTCTTCTGCATTGCCATCATTATTAAACATGGTATTCCAATTTGTATACCAAACATACATATAAATTTCTCGTGACAATTTAAACTAATATTGACTGATTGTAAAATTGTCAAAAAATGGAAGAAGCCGAAATTAGGATGACAAAAGCCTTATTGTTTTCTGAAAGTTTGTATGAAAAGTTTGTTTCACACCCTTCCCCGTGTGGAATATTTATAAAAAAAGATATTCATCTTTTAAACTACTGTTGACTTAAAAATTGCTAAAAAATCGACTCCTAGGATGGTGTCTAGCATCCCATTTCAGAACTAAAATATTAATACTGGAGTATTAGTCCACTAGTGAAAAGTATGTGTTAACTAGAGGCATTAGGTTTCTGGTGAGAATCGCAATTTAGTTTCCCAACTACGTATCTAGGGTATTTATTCATTAAAATGGTAAGGGTGTCTTGATTTAAAACCAAATCAAAAATATTTCAAACCAGTGACCTATCATTTCACCGTGCTAAATAAAAAAATCAACACAACCGGAAATAATATATTGTCAAAACGGTTCCGTAATTCGACGTATTAATCAATGAATCTAGCGCGCCCACCGAAGCGGCGTCAATTCCTAAACGCAACATTCATTTAATTTAACTTCTCCGAGGAAGTCCGTAGACAATGAGAATGCGCCCCCCTACACCGATGTTCGCACTGACGAATGGGTTCTACATTACCACTTACCGACGCTATCAGTCACTCAATTAAGCATATAAGCAACTTAGACGAGCTTTGCGGAAGTTCGTGTAAACCTGGTAATCAGCGACCTCTATCAATCAGCCCCGCGGCGGCACATAAGCTCCCACTTATTGTACGTCAATATTTTTCCGATAATTGAAAGCTGTCACGCGCGGAATAGACTCCGACGCGGGCTTATGATACTTCTCCGTTTGTTGAGCCTAATCGGATTAAGCATTTTAAAAAAATGCGATAATTCATTTGTGTTTTTGTATATTTTAGGAAAAAATATCCATACCGTTCCGTACTGCATTGCAGTTAATTGCAGATGATATTGCTAGATTCTTGTATATATATTTTTTTATTTCACATAGTCCCTCGAAAATACATAATAGAAAAATAAATCTATATAAAAGTATACATATGCTATAGAAAATTTAATGAGATTAATTATAACAACACCGCAATCTTAAAAAAAATATTTGGTATACAATATGTGTCACTAAAAGAGGACACCATGCAGTGGACAGTTTCATGGTGTTGTTTGGGGATGACTCTTCAGCTGTAATGCGACCTGATTCCCGATTAAATTTATCAGCACTAATAAAAAATAGTCTACAGAAACTTGATCAGTGGTTCCAGCAGAATAACTTAAAATTAAATATTGACAAAACAAAATTAATTAGTATCTAATAATATCGACGATTTTAACGTGGTATATAAGCAACAAATACTTACAGCCGCCAAAGACACGACGTTCTTGAGGTTGACGATAGATACTGGGATCACGTGGAGTAGAAGTATTGACCAACTGACTTCCAAATTGGGTAGCTTTTGTTATGCGTTGACAGTGATCGCTAGAAACCTTGGTGAAAGTGCAGCCCTTAAACTTTACTATGCTAATGTGCACTCTAGACGCCTGTACGGTGTTTTATTTTGGGGTAGTGCAGTGGACTTGGGACGTGTTTTTATTGCTGAGAAGGCATGAGTGAGAGCTGTGTTCCAGATGAAATGTAGAGGCTCACCCAGAGAAATATTTAGAGATTACAATATATTAACTCTCCTAAGTATTTTTATACTTGAGTGCGCTTCATTTGTAAAAAATTATTATAATGACTTATACAAAAAGTATGAGATGACGCAGGATACCGGGAGAGATACCGGCCATACATGCCGCACCTAAGAGATTTAGTCTGTCATCGTAATTGTATTAATTCTGGTTAATTTGAAGTTCAAATAAATCAAAACAGCGTGATTCGTAAACGAATGGGGAGCAAACCACTGTTAGCAACAATCGGGAGACGGATATGGTTCGGGCACATCGCGCGATGAGCGGCATCAAAAAAGTTATCTGGAAGACAAGAGTAGACAAGAGAAAGAAGAGAGGAAGACCTGGCAGGAGTTGGAACGGAGAGATTGCTAAATCCATACAACTAGAGCGCATTGGTTGGAGACAAGTCCAGATGCTTGCTAAGGATCCTCAAGCATGGAGAAGCTTGTGCGGTGACCCCTCCACGCCATGAGGTACTGTTTATGATGATGACGATGATTATGATAAATCAATGTCAACTATATTCTATTGAACATTTTCAATTCAGTTCTCACGAATTTCATAGTAAGGCGACCAAATTATGCTGCAATATGCCACAAACACGAAGATCGGTTGAAAATGGATTGTATAGGGCAGCTAAATGTGCATGTTCTATCAAATATAATAGCACAAAACACCAACTTGAGAAACTCTTTGCAAGCCATTGTTTAAATTATAGTCGTAGTTCAATGGGGAAAAATTAATTCCTGAACATTTGGAACATTTAATATCATATTATTATTTTCACACCTGCCAACTATATAATCCAAAATACCTTGAGGCATAAGATAAATGCGAAATCCTAAGCAGTAATGTTCACTCGTTAAACGCAGCCACTGCAGCCACAAGATTGCGAGTGGCCAGATTTATCCGATAAATTTGAGTTCCTTTCATTAATTCTGTTTACTGATGAAGCTAAATTTTCACCGAGTCGCATCATAAACTTTCGTGATAGACATGTATAGTGCGATGAAAATCCTGAATTGATGATTGAAAATAACCAGCAACGTGGAATTTTCTTAAACGTTTGGCCTGAAATTACTGGCGACTTATTTATTGTGAACTTTCTTCTTTCTCAAAGACTTAATGGTGTAATATAGCGTAAATACTTAGAAGAGTCTAATGGATAGAAAACCGGGCATGAATATCACGACAACAATGTCTTTATTGCAAAACGAGACCCCAGTTAGCACCTTAACTCGTCAATTCTTGGAGAGAATTTATCCTGATTGTTGGATAGGGAGAGGAGGAAGAATACAGCCATGGCCGTCTCGCCAACGCGATTTGAATCTTTTGAATTTATTTCTTTGTGGACATGTAAATCCCACTGAAATCATCGCAATCGTTTTACTAATGCTTTCACTGCTACGAAGGGTCACTCTATAACGAGACAATTCGAAGAATACAAGTTGGCTGGTGGCGGTAATTTCCGTCAGCTCCTTTAAGCATTTGCCATAAGACTTTAAATTTCTTACTACAACAGTAAAGGTATTTAAAAAATAATATATTGTTTTTATTTGAGGCGGCTATAACCCCATAAATACTAATTTGCGGACATACACTTATAGTAAATTTTTTTCTTGAATGCTTAAAAATTCTCAATTTTGGAACGTGCTTAGGAAACATACTGTGTATTTGTAATGGAAAAAAGGACATAATTATTACTTCCTTTATAAAATATGAAGAACGCGAAGCCCTTTTAAGAAACATGAGATGGAAAATTGCTCAGCTGGAATAAAATAATCATAGAATTATTAAAATGTGAAACTCTTTCCTACGATAGCTGCCTTCGCATCAGATCCAGCAAATCCATTAACGAGTGTTTGCAACGACTAGAAAGTAAGATGAGTAAATAATTGAGAAGCATCTATAGCTCAACATGGTACAACATCAAATACGTTTTTCACATAATATGCTTATGTATATACTTACATATAAGGAAATCTTGCAGAGTATTGCAATGAACAAATACAAGTCAGACGATATCCATTAGAATTTAATGCAATAATAAAATATGGACAGATTCCAAAATATTGAAACATTTTAAGAACAAAAAAATAAATTTTGGAATATAATATATCTACAGGTTACGCATTAGTGTGGCAAAGCTCGATATATCCGTTATCATATAAGATATCAAAAAAAGTTATTAGGAAAATTGTAGGCAGCCTTAAATTTAACCTTTTAAAATTATTTTCATATATACAAGGTGTTTCATATTACCAGGGTGAACAAAACATACGCTTTCTTAAATGGAACATCCTGTATATTATTTCGGATATAGGTTAAACTCATTCCTCACACCCTCAATATACAATTTCATTGAATTAATATGCAGAGTGTTTCAGAAGTTACGGTTAATTTTATATTCACATCACTGTAGGTTCAAGGTCTTGTATACTGCAAACAACACAGTCTAAAATTTTTCTTTTACAAACATGGTTTTTTGATATTGATCCACTTTTATAGCAAAGTGACATTTCTTTCAAAATTGTCAAAACCGAATACAGGGCAAGTCAAAACTCAAATGCATTCATTTCTCAGTTATTTTAAATCAGCCTGTACAGAATCACCTGTATTTTATATCATAAAAAGAAAGAATAGTTTAGTTACTTTAATTTTTATTAAGCACTGTCTATTTCTAAAGTCATTAATTTCAAAGATATTTTAAAGTATTTTTATAAGACAGATTTTTAGAAATTATTTTAATATAACGAGTTAATCGTGGAAAAATGGCAGTAAGACAGTCTTAAGTCTTCATTACTAGCTAGGAAAATAAGTAATTGGACCACATTCTTGGAAGGACCAGTGAATGGTTTATTTAGACTTTTTAGAAAATCATTTACCGGTGTTATTAGGAAATGTTCCCCTAAATATTCGTCAAAGAATGTGGTATCTGCACGATAGAACTTCATTACTTCACACTGGGTTAATACACGACGATTTACTTGAAAGATGGACAAGGAGAGGGGAACCAATTGAGTGACTAGCTCGATCACCAGAGTTGACTAAAATTGATTTCTTCATGTGGTCGTTGTATAATATTCTGTTCAACTTATCAAGCAATTACTAAGTATTGATTGGTAACAGCAGATATGCTTTGGTAAAAAGAATTTGCAGATAAGAAGAAATAGGATCTATACACAAAACAAGTTCAAACTAGGAAATTGAAGCAAATTCAACGATGGCAATACTTTAAAACAATTTATCCTAACCATGTACAAGGAATAATTTGAATAAAATAACAAGATAAAACAGGGAGACACAAGTAACCAAGCTAGGAATTATAAATTTTTGAATAAGAAAGAAAATTGAAAAATAATTGAATCTAACATCTATGTCTTGTAAGCTTCAATTTGATAACTTATGGAAAATAAGGAAAACACTTGATTGTTTTCCTCGTAAAATGCAATAAAATATAATGTGCCAGACGGTTCAACTTTAGGTCCGCTTCCACTTATTTCATACCTCAACTACCCTTTTAGCTAACGTAAACGGAGCTAAGATATGACACACTTCACAAAACAAAGATTTCCATATTTTTCTCTTTCTATTACCACTATATCATCAAAGTCAAAACTAAAGAACCCGTCGTTAAGGGAAAAACAACGCCATTTAAAGGAAACACGTAGAAAACTAGAGCGACAGTTTAAGAACTTTTCTGTTACCGGGATAAGATACTCCGAGAAAACTCAATAAGAACGGACAATATCACCTTTCCTCGTCCTGAACTTCAATACTCTCAAACTTAGTGTGACTGGCAAGATCAAGTGCTACTTGCGATTCTACAAGGGAACTCACTATTAACCGTATATGATATAACGACCTAAGAAAATTGGTTCTGGCGCTGGCACTGAGCGTGGAATTTACGTCTCGCTAATTTAATTCGCCTTTAGAACGGTAACAATAAGAGACCTCTGTTGAATTTTTACTTCGCTTTGAAGTAGGGAAGATGTCTTGCGCTGGATTGTCTTCATGAATTAAATCCACCCCTTAACAGATTGTCGTACAACTATTGCGGTTAAGCATTTGTAATGTATGTGTATGTGTTACGTCACGTATAACCATAACTTACAACCGCTAAAAACAGGAACGCAGCATCACTTCAAGTTATAATATACCGGTGTTTCATTTATCATAATCGGAAAAAAAATCGTTTTAAAAATGGTAAAGTAAATGCTTTCCTGAACACTCTGTATATCCGGTAATAAAAACAATTTAGTGACATCGCCAACCGATCTACACATCAAATTTGTTACAAAATTTTAAAGCATTCGTACGTAGGCAAAAAACTTTCTTTGGAAAATGTGATTATTCAATTTTCTAACAGAAATGGTTGTAACTCTAAAACCACAAAACAGATACTTTCATAACTTTCATAAAACACTACAACATCGAGCAATATGCAACACTTTTCAGGCTGAAATCTATGCCATTAAGATGTGCGCAAGAGAGACTTTGAACAAAAACCTCAAACACAAATCAATAAAAATTTTCAGTGACAGTCAGGCTGTATTGAAAGCATTCGAGGCGCACAAATGCCACTCTAAACTGATCTGGAGCTGCAAAACTATTCTAAATACAATTGGACGGCCCAATAAACTAGTCCTAATCTGGGTCCTGGGTCACTCTCTCATTCAAGGCAATGAGGCAGCCGACACCCTTGCAAAAGAGGGTACCGCGAGGTGCTTCCGGGTAACCGGTAACTTCGATAGCCAAACGACAAATTTGCTACTGGTTAAAACAGAAAGTACTATAATTTTGGAGCAATTCTCGTGGTTTGGTACATGCGAAGGATTGCATTTCACCCAATCATGTCAAAAACGGAGAATTACTAAAACTTGATCATAAAAGGGTCAAAATAATTACTTCTGTGTTTACGGGTCACTGCAGACTCAGAAAACACCTACACAGAATCGGGTTATTGGAAGAAACCGAATGCCGACTGTGTATGAAGGAAGAAGAAGCAGCAGAGCACGTTATGTGCCATTATCCTGCGGCCACCCGTATCAGGTACTCCATCTGTGGAAAGGATATTATTTCCCTAGCTGACCTAAAAATTTCCTCACAGAACAGGATTCTGAGCTACCTCCCGGGTCTGCGCTTGTTTGATGAACTCTAGGAAGGAAACAAGATTGTATTCTCAATAATAAGAATATTTCAATATGTATTTTTTGAAATGATTATTAAAATAATAATAACTTCATTTTCCCTTAAGTTCATACGTCTGTAGATGGCGCTATTTGCTACTTTGACAGTTAACCCAAGTTAAGATAAATACTTTCAAATTCTATACCCAAACTACATGGATTGTGAATTATCCATGAGAATGGTTTTTATACTACACGTATAGCGTATTATTTATGAACAAATGAAATTTCAATAATATACCCAATCGAGAAAATTTACCGATAAAATAAAAATCCAATATATGTATAGTAATGTATATCCATGTATATCTATGTAAGGTACATATAGGATACGGTGGCTTAAAATAAATTTAAGTTAAAAAATACCCATTACCACCTTGTTGAATAAAGAACTCTGAATACGCATTTCGGCAACTAAGTTGCCATCCTCAGCAGAAAAACCACAAAGAAAAAATGTAATGTTAAGCGTATCACCCCGAGAACAAACCTGTTTTTAGAACGACACTCAAACAATGTTTGATAGTGTATTTTTTAACTGAAAAGTATAGAATATGTTAGAAATGTAAATCGTAATGAGTCTAAAATTATGTTTCCTAACAAACTTTAAGATTCATCGTACATTCATTTCGAAAACAGCAATTCGCTTGAAAGTCATAAAACTTTAGTTATTCGTATGCACGGTTTGTGACGACAGTTTTACCCAGAAACTTAAAATGATGACTAACACTGTATCAAAACATAAGGGGAGCTGCTTGAATGACGTCGTTAAATGAAAACTTTGTTATATAGTTTCGGTCTAATATAACAGGTAAAGAGTAAATACCTCGGGGGTTGAGGAAGCTGTAATGTCAAAGCAAAGTAGGTATCACTGTGAGAGCCGGCTTACTATTTCTTAAATGTATTTTTATGTACTTATTTATACTTTAAGCTGATAACGATAAATTTGTGAAATATTGACTATTTTTTTCACTTTTATTTAAAAATCGTCCATTATTCTGCTCCACCCCGTACATTTTTAAATAAGACAAAGATTTTGTGTACATATCTATATATAACTTTTTTTCCTCTTTGGTAAAACAGGGTAAAACACAACTTATTACTGTAGTATATGAATTCCTAGCGAAAGTAGCACTGAAAGTATACAACACAATATCCAAGCTGATATGTGAGGTTGCCTGCATCCAGTAATTAATGAAGCTCCAAATACGATACTTATTAATCGATTGAAAACTTGCAATGTGGAATATACTGTATATGTTAAAATAACTAATAAATAAGAGATTTTTATATATTTCTAATCATAAAACCGAGTAATCGAAATGTATCTGATGTATAATTGAGTGTGTGGTTACAGACTCCCAGAACTTTTGTTTACTGCGACGGTTCGAAAACACCAGCCGGAGATGGTTGTGCGTTTATTGAAACGTCTTCTATTAATATACGTTAATTTAGGTTACCTGATGACATGACTGTGTTCTCAGCTGCAGCTTACGCTATTCTACGTGTCTTAGAATACATTTGGCTTGGCGAAAATTCTTCATAAATTTTGTGTGGGTTAAAGCTCATCTTGGGTTAAAACACAATGAAGAAGTAGATGTTTGGCAAAAAATAGCTGCAAATTGAATCAGTTAGCTGAGAATCATACAACATTGCAAGACGCGATCTGTTTAGTTAAAGAAAAACAGAGACTAAGTTGAAAGTTACAGTGGAACAAATATGTTACAACTAATTCCTCTAAATATGGCTCGATACGGCTAGAATTATCAAATACTTCTTGTTCAGGAATTATAATATCCCACGAAAAGGCATATCCATCGTCGTCTCAAGTTTAGGCATGGGTGTTATTTGGCTCATTTAAATAAGCTAAA
>JARFOC010000662.1:640260-660797 GCA_031763485.1 Osmoderma eremita | reverse complement strand
CGAAGAAAGCGCTACCGCGCTTTATGGCACAATTCGACATGGATTTTTAAAAACCCCTGGCACTAAAACGGTTAAGCAAGTCCAAACTAAAGCAACTTCTTATTAGGGCGAACAAATAGGGTTGGTAATGCAATACACTTCATGCTCGGGTTGTACATGGACTCAGTCCCGCTTGATTTACTGCGTATGTTGTGATTCCAGGAACAGTTCAACCATGACGTAATATAAAAAACATAAGAAGCATTTGATGTGTTACGTCGTCATCTCAATCGATTCAGAACAGTATTAAGCGGTACATAAATCTTCACCGTAGATAATGTATCAAATTTGAAATCTAATGCGCAAAATGCGCGCTGATAACAAAAATCTATACTTCATTTAATATTAAATCCAGTTCATAAATTATAAATAGCATCCTTATTTACAAAACTACGTTGCGCTGCACAATATAACAAAATAATTGGAAGTCTTAGAGAATCAATCGTAACTCTTAACAATGTATAAAGTTATAACTAGCAAAACGTGATTAATTGTAAGCACATTTTTAAGTTTCTACTAAGAACGTGAGGGTGAGTTAAATTGATCGTTTCTATTTACTTTACTTCTCCCTTTCCAACGATAATCCCAGCAATTACAAATATGATTGATCACCGGCTGTTATTACATACACACCGACGAAGGCAATCAATTATGCATGCTGTAATTTCCCTCAACACTCCCGTAATTGGCAGGGGTCACGCGAAATAATTAATTGTATTATTAAACGACCGATACCTCGTTAGTTTCACACGATAAAGACATGGACTCCGATTACGGTCGTCATGCCAGAAATCCACATCAGAAAATTACGGCAAATAATATCAGAGTTCAAAGGTTGTCAGATGCGGGTTTGGATACAAATGTGCAGAAAGAAGGCGAACAGGAGCCAGATCCTGAATTACTTGAACAGTTCGATAGCTTCTATAAAACGACGAAAAGTTTATTGGTGCTTTTTCAGATCATGGGCGTGATGCCGATTGAAAAATCTGCTAAAGGAAAAACTACATTTCGGTGAGTCTAAATTCCTATTTCTGTATTTAAACATTCCAATTGATTGAGAGTAATCAAACTTGGACTCGCGTAATTCCTCTACGAGGTTATGTAGGATCAATGGTCTTGCTGTTTTGTAAGGTAGGTATGTATACCAACGTAACAGCGGAGTTAAAAAAATCCGGTGTTTCCTATACTCGTTAGCTGTAGGAGTACAAATAGAACTTGCAGTATACACAACTCATGTATGTTCACTGCTTAGTAGTTTATGGTTAAGCAAATTGGTATGAACTTTCTATGAAGTTCCATTGCATAAAATGCCGGGACCACTTAAGTTATACTTACCAGTAATCATCACCAATATTACGGAAACAAACAATTTCCATAACGCCTTAGACTTAATTACAAGGTGCTGATAGCCACCGCAAATTGCCCTAACAAATAAAACAATTCGAAGGCGTTAATGCTATTTACAGCAAAAAATATGAGTAGTTTACAAGTTGGTGTAGATTTTAGCTTATTGCTAGTTTAAATTTCACTCTCAACAATTCGCTTGAAGTAAATATATGCATATGTAAGTACGAGAGATGTGCGGTTACTAAGGTGAATTTGTGAATTACACACAGACTACTTTATTTATAGAAATCAAACATACACTAAGTAAAAGCGTGAACTGTTAGCTACTTTTCAACATAATCGCCGTCAATGTTAAGGCACTTACTCTAGCGAGACACAAGCTGCTCTAAACCCGTTTAGTAAAAGGTGCGATCCAAATTTGTAAAATACTGCATCTTGAACTTCGTCGTCGTCGTCTTCAAACATTTTACCCGACAAACGAGCCTTCAACGGCCCAAACAAATGAAAATCGGTCTGAAATATGGGTCGGATGGAAAATGACTTCCCAATTGTGTTTCTGAAACCAGGCCTTCCTCTGATTTGAGGTGTGCGGTCTTGCATTGTCAACAATCTCTTCTCGAAAGTCCGAAACTACCAGGAATAACGGCATTAATAGGGAATAAATTGTATTGTTTTTTGAAAATCTTGAAGGTCTTATCGGCAAATACAATTTTAATCCCAGTAATATATTCAGCGTGGATGAAACGGGCATAACAAATATGCAACAGCCTCTCAATGTTTTAGCAAAAAAATGACAGAAACGTGTAGGTTCGGCTACCAGCGCAGAAAGAGGCAAGACGGTCACCATTATATGTTGCATGTCTCCTTCTGGTACATATGTCCCTTCGATGTTTGTTTTTCCACATAAAAGAATGTCGTTGCAACTTCAAAAAGACGGCCCACCTGGGGCAATCTATCATGTTTCAAACGATGGCTGAAGCAATGAACATCTTTTTTTTTAATTGGCTCAGACGTTTCGCTCAACACGTGAAACCATCTATTGAAGAACCAGTATTGCTCGTTTTTGACAACCACGGAAGTCATATTTCAATTGCAATATGTGAATTTTATAAACAAACAGGAATTATTATGTTATCAATCTCTCCCCATAGATATCATAGAACACAAACGCTAGATGTATCATCCTATGGACCTTTGAAAAAGGCATATAGATATCAATGTCATTTATTTATGAAAAATAATCACTTTAAGAAAATCAGTCATTATGATATAGATTCTATTCTTAACAAAGCCTATTCATCTGTTGCTGCAATTAACAATGCTGTGAATGGATTCTCTGCTACTGGAATATATCTTATAAATCCTGCAGTTCTTACAGATGCAGATTTTCTTCCGGCCAATACATTGCTTGGACCACCACAACAAATTAACGAAGAAAATGGTAATGATCATCCTAATGACAACGATGGCTTGAAGCCTGTGATTATTCCTGGACCCTCACATTCCCCCAAGGCTTGCTGTGCAAAGGCGAACAATAGAGATTTGGATAGTCTGGAAACATGCACTTCACAAATTAATAAGAGGGAAGTGCCAATTGAAGAGATCTCTCCTGTTCCTATGGGCTCAAGGTATTCTGAAGAGAAGCGGTCCGGCAAACAGCATACAGAAATCCTCACAAATACCCCTAAAAAATATGTTTTAATCGAGATAGAAACAATAAAAGCCACCAAATTGGCAAAGTCACAATTGAGGAATAAGGCGTCCTCAAATACAAAAGTCCTAGTTCAAAAAGCAAAACTATTCAAACGGAAAGTAGACCAGGAAGACTCCGACTCGGATATTTCGCCATCTGAAAATGACAACGTAAACACTCTCTGCGATGACGATGTTGATGACGACTTAAGTGACAATAATTCTAATAAAAGCCTATGCATTGTTTGTCAAAAATATGGGAAAGATCGAAAAGAAAGGAATTGTCACCCTGCATGTACATAACTATATGTAGATAACAAGAAGTAGGCTATATATGTGTAAGTTATATTGTATAATAAAACAGTGAGTTGATAGCGCCTATTTATAATTTTATTTACGGGGAAAGTGTATTTAAATACACACTATAGCAGTTAATGTATGTATTTATTTTACCAAAGCTTGGAATCTCGCTTCCTCCACTCGTTTATTTCTCTAACATTCTTTTCGTAGCATGCAGCTTTTAAATCAGCTTTCGTAGTATCCCTTTTTCGCCGATATATTTTCAAATAGTTGAAACCCCATAAAAGAGAGAATAAAATATATTGGGTGCGGAAATTACTTGGTGTAGATCTATTGCGTCCTACCCATTCGCTTACTCAAAAATGCCTGGTGTAAAAATAGTTCAGAATTAAGTGCCCAATAGGATGGTTCAAAACAGAATTTAGTAGGCTGGTCATTAGTAAAACGAATATTATTTATTTCTTGTTTATTAAAACAAAACCAAACTAAATAACTTTGTTAGAAATGTAACCATTCAATCTCACATTAATTTTATGTAATAATTCATATACTTTCTTTGTAGGTGGTTCTCTGCAACAACGATATATGCTTACTTCCTATATACAGCTGAAACTATCTTCGTATCAATAGTATTTAAAGAAAGGCTTCTATTAATTTTGCAAAAAGGGAAGCGCTTTGATGAGTACATATACAGCATCATTTTTTTAAGCATTCTTATCCCACATTTTCTATTACCGATAGCCGCTTGGACCAACGGACACGAAGTAGCAACATTCAAAAACATGTGGAGCAAATTTCAGGTATATTTATACAATAAAAGTGGCACATTTTGTTTAACATAATTCAAATTTTAGCTGAAATATTATCAAATAACCGGCACAGCGATAATATTTCATAATCTAACTGTAATCTCGTACATCTTATGCATCTTATCGTGGGTATTGGGTATAGCCATAATGCTTGCACAATATTACCTGCAACCGGACATGCAATTGTGGCACACATTTGGTTATTATCATATTTTAGCAATGCTGAATTGTTTATGCTCCCTCTGGTTTATAAATTGCACAGCCAAAGGAAGGGTCGCCAAAGATTTGGCGCAGAATCTACACAACGCCTTAGAATCAGCTGATCCGGCGCATAAATTGGCCGAATACAGAGATCTGTGGGTCGATCTCTCGCATATGGTGCAGCAATTTGGAACGGCATACAGTGGCATGTATGGAATGTATTGCATCCTGATTCTATTGACAACCATAGTAGCTAGTTACGGATGCTTAACAGAGATTGTGGACCACGGCTTGTCATTTAAGGAAGCCGGTCTGTTCATGATAGCATTTTATTGTTTATCTTTATTGTATATTATATGCAATGAAGCCCATCATACTTCAGCAAGAATGGGTCGTGAGTTTCGAGAAAGATTACTGAATGTAAATTTAATGGCTGTGGATAATAGAACGAGACAGGAAGTACATATGTTTCTGACAGCAATTGATAAGAATCCACCGATTATGAATCTCAATCAATACGCGGATATCAATAGGAAATTGATTACGTCGGTAAGATATGATACTCATACATATCTATTTATTAATTGTATTTTTCTTGTATTTTTAACTAGATTTTCGGTACTATTCTATATTTTAAATAGTAAATCACAAAAATATTTATTTTTTAACAGCCAAGCCAGCAGCCTTAATAGGTAACCTACTTGTGCTTGACGTGTTAAATGTTAATTTGTCGAAGACTGTACAGTCGTTATATCTGAAGAGAGATAATGAATTTATTCCGCTTGGCTGTCTCACACTTTATACATACATCAGCTTTGTACAAATAAAAGTCTGACTAATGGTGAGTCAAAAATTAATGGCTCTTTATACCAAATATACTTGTCAATTAACAAGAGAGCGGTTGCAATATATTAGGTAGCCCCTGATAATTATTATAAATAAAGTAGGAAACAATGTGTCGGCGCCACGTTAGGTCATATAAACATATATAAGCTAGGTAGGTACACTTCCTATCATTGTTATTCTGAGTAATAGCATAGCCATTTTACGATCCACGAAGAATAGGCTATTAATACCATAAGCAAACCTTTAAATTTATGTTAAGCAATGAATTCGTATATGAATATATTCCCATAAAGCTATAATAAATTTTGTATTATGCAAATGTTAAATATTTATACGGTAAATATGTGTATGTTAACTAATGTGGACGTAAATATTTACAATAAGTGCGACCACCTTCAATGAAACGTTACGCAATATTCATTTGCCGTATAAACTTTTCTCAATTTCGCAATTATGGATTCATTTTGAACCTATGTATTTATTACTTGCCTGAAATTCTTCTTTCGGGATTTTACATTAAAAAACGGGACTCAGTTTGTGGTCTTATTGTAGAAGTTATAACGTATGTTCGATAAAAATTGTCGCATAAAGTAAAATAAGTAACTATTTGACGAAATACACACACCAAAATAATCTAGGGGACAAGCCCACATACGAGGTGTCTAAATTAAGTAATGAGACTGACAATGTACCGGTTGATATGGCAACACGGGAAGCACGGGACATAGAGGGGCGACAAGTGCACATTGTGATACGCGTTCAGTGCAAGTTTGAACTCGATCAAGTGATTTGATGGCAAAACTTCAGCAGGCCTACGGAGACAGTGTTTTGCCAAAGGCCCAGGTTTTTCGGTGGTTTAAGGCATTTTCAGAAGGAAGAGAGTCGATAGGAGATGAGCCACGCAGCGATCGGGGAACAGTTGAATTTGTCTCACACCACCGCTCATCAGGTTTTGACCAATGAATTGGGAATGAAAAAGATCTGCTCGAAAATGGCTCCAAAACCTTTCGGAGGAACAAAAGGACATCAGGAGAGAAAGGTGCCTTGACTTTTTGTAATCACCAGCAGCAAACTGTATTGGCGTTTAAAATAACATTACGAATCTTTGGTTATATATGGGTCGTAAACTACCAGCAAATAAAACCTTGTCCCCTCAATCATTTTGATGTGTTTATGTTTATAAATACACTCACCATACGTTTTTCTGTCTCTTGACAAGTGTATGAAGCGTAAACAGATCAAAACTCGAGGTCATGTAATGAATTCAGTTCATCAATTTTTTATTCAAAATCCATAGAGTTCTACAATACCGGCATGCAAAAATTGGTGCCACGTGGGAAAAAAGTCAGGGATTGTGATGGTAATTACTTCGATGAATAATAATAAATATTGCTTCTTAATAAATATTTATATTTTACCGTCAAAAACCGCAGGAACTTGTTTGGTTACCTGATATTTTTTACAGTGTACAACGCCTGCCCGAAACCATTATTCAATGGTCTCTCGCTTATCTAACTATCTCACTAACTCAGTTTTTTACCAGATGCAGTGGAAACCTAATCTTCAAACTATATTGATATTAACATTGTATCTACTGATGCCGAAAATGTTTAAAAGAATGTCGCTGAATTTCTGTTGTTACCAGAGACATTTTTAAAACCAACTTATATTATACCATAAACTGCCTACAATTTGTAGTATTACAGTAATAATTGCACGGACGATCTTCAGAAAAATTAAATTGTACTGCAATTTGGAATAGCAATTTATCAAAAATGTTTTGAAACCGTGAAAGAATTGCAAGGACTATGGGCTGGTATCACTAATACACAGTATGGGGAAATCCACACCGCACAAATTAATTTAATAAAATTCGGATTATGGCCCTCCAGCCTAAAGAATTAAACCGTTTTGCGAAAGTAAGTAATAGTATATAGTTCTTTTCTTAAAGGTGCATGTGAGATGTGACTTTCGTCCATTCGGGAATTGATTGATAATGGGAGCCGACGTGCTCTTGAAACATATGTACAGAATTTTATTAAATTAATTTGTGCGGTGTGGATTTCCCGATACTGTGTATTAATGTTTTGAAACGTTTAAAAGATATTATAATCACTATTTCAGTCATTCTTTCTTTAACAAACACATTATAGTACATGTGTAAGTTATAAGTTACAAGGTTAGAATATAAAATAAGGTTATGTTATTTATGAAAACTAAACTCTAATTCACACGTCACCTGGTATTTGTATAGAAGTTGGTAGTAACATAGTCAGTATTAAGCTAAGGTGTTAGGTCATATATCTCCAAAGAAATGAAATAGTAACGATGCTCTACCGAATAAAAATAAGAGAGGTCTATTGAATTCATGCTGTCGTGTCAGCTCGTTTGTTAAGTGGCAGGATAATAAATTGTTTATCCCGCAGCGAGAAATCGGCTGTTAAAAAGAGCTTCGTGCTATGAATGAGGATAGAATGAAACCGAATAGGGTTTATAAAAGTAAATAAACGAATATTACAGTCGTTATTCGAAATCATTAACGAAACCAATATGAAAGAATTAAAGTACTTTACGCTTGCGAAAACAATTTACGGTAAAGCATTCACATCTTCACATTCATACATATATATGTATGCAGTTATAAAACTTCAAATGTTCTCTACCGACACGTTGTGTTATGCATTGCATATGGTGCCGCTATATGGTGACAAACACGTACCTAATAATATGCAAACATTTCTATGCAAACATTTCACAGCTATTGTGACATTACTTGCATGTCTAAATGGAACTAGTTCTAGAAGTATACATAGTTAACGCTTCTTTATCATCGCTGATAATAAATTCTTGACATGACCTTATTTCTTTACTATTAGATACATCATGTGAATCCAAAATATAACAATTTAGATCACTGGAAATATCTTTATTGGTGGCAGCTTTTGCCTTTCAACGATGTTGAACTAGCTTCATAAAATACTCAATTCAAAATTTATTTAAACATGGGATAGATACCTATTATAATGTGTTGTACATACTACAAGCAATATCAATAAATGGCCGGAGTTATTTTTAGCAGATATTTTATGAAAACTGCGAAGAAATGCCGACTAATGATGTACTACAATGCTCAAATAGGGAAAGAGAGTTGTTATAAGGATGTTGCCGAGGTGCACACATGAAGAAGCGAATAACAATGGCGAATTATTATGTAACTTAGTAGCTTCGATGGAAATATTCGCATTAATACAATTGGCATCGTTGATAACAGGAAAAAATGAAGGAAATCAAATAGGATCATCTAATATTTAATAACAAATGTATGGGCTGTGATTGATTTGAAGTAGCCGAAGCCGTAATTTCGGTTAAGGTTGGTATTTAAGGGAATGGAGAAAATATCGTAAAAACTTATAAACCCAGTGGAATTAGATGGTACGGGCATGTATTTAGAAGAGAAGAGAAAGCGTCGATAAGAAGTATAACATAATGAAATCCCGTTAAAAGTAGACCAAGAGGAACACCCAAGGCGAAATGGAAAGAGCAGGTGGAAAACGACATCAAGAAAATGAACATAAGGAAATGGAAGATTATTGCAGCGACGACAGTACGTCGGATAACGAAGATGTAGATACCGCAGAAGAGGTTTCCGAGACGGAAGATATAGTAGAAGTTCAAGACGAAGAGCAGTCAGATCGGAAGCCCGAACAAGATGAATCAAATGATCAAGTACTAAATATATATCAAAATCGGGTATTCAATAGAATAGTCAATCTTTTCAAAGAAGAAAAAGATTACAAAGAAATATATTAGAAGCTACTCCAGGTATAACAGAATATCGCAACACTGCCACATCGATTTTAGAAATTATAAGTTTACTTATAACCACCGAAATAAAGGATATTATATGTTTGTATACGAATCAGGAGGCTACTCGATACTATCATGCATGGAATGCGAAAAATATAACGAATTAGAAGAAGTGGGTATTGCTTGATCGAACTAAATTAGACTGTTTCATAGGAGTTCCCATAAAACCAGGCGCATTGCGATGCAGAAAAGAATCAACGTGGGAGATGTGGACAACCAATGCGCCCATTCGCAGATCTTCTTTTACGGCCGCCATTTCCCGAAATAGGTTTGAAGATATTTCAAGATTTTTACGTTTTGACGACAAAAATACTAGGTTTGAAAGAAAAGAGAGAGACAAATTAGCAGCAATAAGAGAAATTTGGGACATATTTGTTGATAACTGAACAAAAGCTTTTGAACCATATGATCATATAACAATTGATGAGCAATTAGTTCGGGGAAAATCTCCTTTCCGACAATATATATAACCGAAACCTGGCCGATATGGGGTTAAAATTTGGGCAGTAACTGATGTCGAAGCATCTTATTTGTGCAATTTGCAGGTTTATACTGGGAAACCTTCTGGTGGAAAAATCAAGGATTTCGTGTTGTATTAGACTTAGTAGAATGTTATCATAATACGTGGCGAGGAATTTCAACTAATACCTTTCTTACCAGCGTTCATTTAGCCAACTATTTGTTAACTAAGAAATTAACATTGCTTGAGACTCTTCGTAAGAATAAACCAGATACACCACCACAGCCAAATATTACGTGTAGACCAGTGCATTCATCAATGTTCGCCTTTACGAAAGATATGACTATGATTTCATATATTCCTAAAAAGAACAGAATGGTGCATATGCTCTCAACTCAACACGATGACGACTAAAATTTCCACTAATAATGATAATAAACCTTGTATCATTCTAGATTATAACACGGCTAAAGAAGGCGTTGATGCAGCCGATAAACGCATTCGAGAATATTCGTGTAGTAGGAGAACAGATTATTTATGAATATGATTGATATTTGCGCAGTAAATGCACTCATTATCTACACCGATAAAAGTCCTAATTAAAAAAAGAATAATTATTCCCGGAGACGTTGTTTTCTACTCCAGCTCGGCGCTGATCTTACTCGTGCTAACATGGAAAATCGTGCGAGATACAGACAAGTGACTGTGGTATAACACTGAATGCTAACTCAAGTCCTATACTTGAAAATGTATGTTTGACTAGAAAACGAGGAAGATGCTATCAGTATCCACTAAATGTTGATAAAAAGGTAAACATCACATGCACACAATGTAAAAAAATTGTGTGTGAAGTTTATAGAAGGAAACTGCAAAATATATTATGCAATAACCGCCATGATACATAATGTTACTTCAAAGTTATTTATATATTGTTTATTTAAGTGTGTTATTAATAGTACATGCTTAGTTTTCATTTTCTTTTCTTAGCTAACAATAATAGGCACTTAAGTTTCAAATTAGAAACAAAGTTTTTAGTTTCTTACATATTTATTGTTTTATTATAGTTTGTAACAGTTCATTACAATTTGTTATGATTTTTCTATTAAGTTGTATGTATTGAAGTATTCGTCCTAATACAAAATTCAGGTATTTTATGACTGAATTCCAAACATTTCATATTTAGAAGCCCTCCTATTATATTTCCCAGCTCTAAAATTTTATGCCCTAATAATTTACTAGCTATGTGGAATAATATCGTATTGTTCCATTACTTACTGCATTCACGTATCACATACGGATGCAGCAATTAATCACTCCGAAGTGTTTGATTTTGCCCCGTTATTTGTCGTCATGCGAAGAGTTGATTGATTATGTGACTATCGCCGCGTTACAACTTACGAGGACGAAGCGATACACGTATGAACGGAGTTTATTTCTGAATAATCAAATTCAGAAGTCCAGACACGATGCACTTTCAGCGACGGCCGCTAGGTGGCGTATTCTTTGTCCGGCCAAAACTGCATGCAAATGACACAAACAGCACCGCCTGTGCATATTCAAAAATTAAGTTGCACGGAACGCACGTTATCATAATGGCACTGCGTATGTCACCTCCATAAATATCTCTACGTAAACGGACAGTTAACCGTGGTGCAATTTAAACTGGGAATATTTGCATTAAAGACGACGCACATCTCTTTGTAAATTGTAATGTCCACAAGATTGGATTGTTTGTTAGATTCAAGGAAGGTTGACGCAGATAAAAAAGGGTTGTTCAAACTTTCACGTAGTTACAGGAAATTCCAAGAATTCTATTGAAATATGAATACATTTGCGGAACAAGCGTGGATGCTTAATGTTACAAAATACCAACAGCAATAGTCGCGCAAACGATTGCAACACGTTAGACACAAGAGTATCTTTCCCACATACATATAGCTCTTGCAATTAAACAACTGACTTTTCCCATTTCGTCTTTTCATGACATGGTTACCAAGCATATCATATGGTTTGACAGATATGTAGACAGGTTATGGTTAAAAACAAACGAAAACTATGAACATGACAAACGTCAGGAAAGTGCATTGACAGCTTACCTTGTCTATGCAACTGACAGCGCTCTAATTGAAATCCTACGTGGACGAAATGTCACTAGATTTGACATTACTATGCATTTGCTAAATGTGAAGTTATGTTTGGTTGTGTTGGTATGTTTTTAACATTATCGCTGTCAAATGTCGGCTCTTTCGTTGCGAGAGCTACACATAAAATCAGGAATGTTTGTAGTGACATCATTAATTGTTCGGTAAAGTGAAGACAAGCGTAATATCTGATAACCGGAAGCAAACGTATAGGCAACCGAGATAAAAGTATGTAATATATGTCTGTAACATATGTCTAGCTAGTTAAGATACGCCATAAACAAACCTGACGTAACTACAAACATTGCTGATTTTGTCTTTATATATAACGATCGTATGAAATATCCATCAAACCGAACTTTTCAAGAGTTGCTTTAATAAACACATGTAGATACATCTATTGATGCAATGACGTCACCTACCGATGGAAAGGAGTTTTGTCAGTGGTAAACGAAAATTTTGCTGAAGAAAGCAACGGTTTGGTGACTAATTTTGACATATCACGTTTCTACAGTAAACAAAACAAAACATTTTAGATTTAAATATTTTATTACCCCCATAAATAGATCAACTTATAAACAAATGAGAAGTTTGCTTACCATTAATTGCGATTTATTGATATTAAAACGAACATTGTATACCATTGCATTCGTAAAATTCTACAACCAGGTTACATATCCACGAGATTTATTACAAATAAAAAGCAATACCCGGCATTATCGTGATTTCACAAATTACTTTCTGCCAGCTCGTCAGCTGTTTACTCCCACTACCTGTTCCATCAAACACATCAACTTCAAAGTTCGATGAAATTGATGTAAAATTGGTGACGCATCAGAAATCTGCCGGTGAAGATAGCAACTGTTTCTGGTGTGCCAACATAATATCATTAATGAGAAAAGCAACCACTAGCTGGCACAAAATGCAACTATTGATGTAAACCGGCTTACAGGCTTGGAATTCTTAGTTTTACGTTAACTTATTCAATCAAAAATATTGGGGTATCTGAGATTTTTCATGTTAAATCTGGTTAATTATTTCAATTTTCTGCAAATAACTAGAGCTTCTTCTAATTATAGTTGGGCTTTGAAATCCATGTGAATATTGTAGCTGAAACATATTCTCTGCATAGGGTTAAATCGTTCGTTGAAAATAGAACGTTTTTCTAAACTCAATTTGAAGAATAGTCATTTTAATTATTTTCAATCAGCAAACATAAACTTCCCAAAAATAATCCGATAAAAAATACATTTGATAAGCATTAAATTGCAGGCTTTTTAAATAAAATTAGTATTTTCCAACACTAATTGCAATGTTATTGTTCATGACTTGAAGTTTTGGTACTGTACATACCTTAGGTAAATTTATTGTGTTGCTGAAATGACTTTTTCTATTTTTTGTTAATAATTTTGGGTTTTCACTTAATCTATGTTCAATTTGTACAAAAAAAAACTAAAAAAAGCTAATATTTCTGAAGGTAATTTCCTATAACAATGAAGGCCAAAAACATTAGTATTCATGTTTCATACTAATAGTATATAAAAAATTGCTATTAATCATGACAATGCAGTACATACAACAATAGCAAAATATTTCAATCTTCTCAAAATCGGGATAACGATAGCGAACGACAGTTTAGCGAAAGAGGAAAGCATTCGCCGTTACAATTAATCCCGTTTTTGACAGGTACATATTTTTTAACACCTCCTTTCATTGCAGACCGTAACAGCGATGGCCACATATTTGGTGATGTTGATGCAATTTCGGTCCACGCTCATGAGAAACGCTGCATTAGCGGCCCGAAGGAGTGCAATGAACTTAAATCGAACAGCCACCAACGCTACCACATGAACAACACGCCAACATCGTTATTGTAATTGTAATTATTTCAAATGGAATGAGCAAGAAGATCACTGCAGCATTAGGCAGCCGACAGATAAGGCGTTGCTCACGCGTCCTACTAAGAAAAACGTCGAATGAATGAGAGGATAATGAAATTTTATTACGAGGCGTAAATAAACAAATTTTAGTGGATTGATGCAATTATTGCACTATGGCTTCATGCAACTTTTTCCATCGTACGACGCGTTCGCAATACTTGCTCTGTTGCCTGGCTTATAGCATACGAACGAGACGATAAATTGCCTTTATCGCTGAGAGTTGTAAATATATAGTGCAATCACTGAATAGCTACATACATACATTTGTATCCTGGCAACTTGTAGTTGGTAGTTGGTAATACACAGGGTGGCTACTGTCTCATAAAAATAGCATTACTATATCAATAAAAGCAAGAGATATACAGCTAAATGGAGAAATAGTTTCGTATTTAGGGCCCAATAAGGCTGTATATAATTGTAGAGAGTCTTAAACTTAACATTTTAAAGTTATTTTTATATATACAGGCTGTTCCATATCACCAGGGTGAACCAAGCATACGTTTTCTTAAAGATAGCAAGGACTGTGGGGCAGCACAATAAACACACTGTTCGGATTACTCCTCCCTCACAAAGTATTAATTAATTCGGAACTACACGTGTTTCGGGAATACGTGGATTCCCATTATCAAGTCGAATACCGTGTGTCGAATACCGTGTGTAAAGTGTTCAATGGCCTTGTTACTTCACCTCCTTGCCATAAAGGGTAAAGCGCCGTTAATTTCTTTCCTAATGGTGGATGGTGACTAGAGAAGGCATCAAACTCGCCAGATAAAATCTCATTATCCACTAGCGAGTTTCAAACCCTCGACACTTGATGCGGCCACCATTAGAAGCAGGCCCTCTTACATTTTCCAATTTCCCCACTGAATCCAGTCTTCATCGTGTAAGTCCAAGCATAACGAACATGTTGTCTCTTTCTAAGTTGGTTTCCTTTGTATGTTGCATAGGATTATGTCGCACAAAATGAGCATTATAAGATATATAGAAGCACGTTGCAAGTTTATCAAAATTGATAATCCGATTATAAAAATGGACCGCTGGTGAATGATACTGTATTCTAGTAGAATGACATTACGTGCCATTCTATGAGAAATTTTTAACATTGAGAAAGCGTCTAAATCATCTCCTAGATCTTACACTCTTTAATATGTTTTATTATATTTCCCGAGAAACCAGACAGCGTGTCCCCATGCCTTCCTGTGTAGTCGCAATATTAAAAATTGCAGATAGGCAAAGACGAATCTGTAAATCAATATAATAAATATGCCAACACTTTCTGATATTGTTCGCTTGGTTGTAAAAATAGTTATTGTTACTGCATCATTGTAAATCAAAAATATGTACAAACAATAAAAAATCCTTACTTTTATTAGTTCCCCATTTCTTATATTAATATTTTATAAGCACTATGATGACTCTCAAGTAAATTTATTATGCATTATTTATATTACACGTATTTAAATTATATATTTTGAAAACTGACATAAATCCATCCTTACCCAATGTGTTGAAATCATCTCTAAGACAAGGAGATATCGATGCAACGTCACACTTTACTTATTAAAATCTGAAATTGCATATTTAATAAAATTATGACGTTTAATAATATTGCTGCACCAACATGATAAAATAACAGAAAGCTATCATTACTTTAATAATGCTTATGAATATACTTAAATAGTCATACAAGCAAGACTACAGGTCTTTTGGTAAGTAGGATGAAATTAAATTAATACGGCTTACTACACTAAGGCAACGTATTAATTTTATTTCTTCCTTTTTCCTATTGATTAATGCAACACCAGGAAACATAAGATTACATGTTAATAGTAGGTATATGTTCAAATAACTGTTATACACTCATTTATTTATGTATAACCAATGACTGCGGTAGCAAGGAGCAACTAATACTACAAAACCATTTGACGACCACTTTTATTTTAGCCATTACGCATTAGTAAAACTCTCATGCACCTGAGTCAACTATAAAATTATTAGAGTGCCCTGGGTATAATTTAGAATTAAACAACCAGTACTATCGCCAATACCAATCGTTTCGTTAACTTTATAATAGTTTATGTTGACGAAGAAACACGAAAAGGCGTAGCTGCCGTGCCATGCACATACATAAATAGTTATAAAGCCAAGTCGGGTAATTGGTATATATGTAGTACCTATCAGATGTATATAGAAATAGATATGTTACAAGATATGCGTAATGTCCTCAGTACTGAAAATTCATTACCGTAAAACTACGTCTATTGTAAATAAGTTTTATTTGAGTAAGTAAGTCAGCCTTTGCATCCGGCATAATAAACACTATATTCACCAAATGCATTACCTTTGTGCTTAATTTTGTAATTTTTTACAAAATGAGCTGTATAAATTTTGGTTTCAAGGCATTTCCAAACAAATACAAATATATACACTTATGAATGACATGATAGGCAGCTCTCGGAACGAAACACCCGACTTTTGACAGCGATAATATTACAATCATACCAACACAATCAAACACACATTCACATTCAGCAAATGCATAATAATGTCAAATCTAGTGACACTTCATCCGCCTAGGATTTCTTCAATTAGAGCGTTGCCAGTTGCACAGATAAGGTAAGCTGTCAACACACTTAGTTGACATTTGTCATTTTGACGTTCTGTTTAGTATTGATGGTTTCCGTATTTTTTAACTCTAACCTATCCAAATATCTGTCAAACAATATGATATGCTTTGTAATGCGTGGCAACCATGTCATAAGAAGACGAAATGTCAAACGTCGGTTGTTTAATTGCAAGAGCTATAGTTTCTGTTGCTGTAGCATGTTTGATATGATTAATGTATATTATGCTGAATGAATACTTATATCAGAAAGGTTAATAATTATTATAAAGAGTCACGAAAAATGTGCGTTCCTTTGTTGATGGACTACCTTATTCACATCTTTAATTTTTGCATTGAAAACTCCGTATTTCCTAGAATTTGGAAATCCTCTATTATTCAGCCATTGCCTAAAACAAAAGATATTAACAGTTTGTAATACCTTCGACCGATTGGTATCCTTCCTGCACTTGGCAAAGTATTGGAGCGATGTATTGATGAACAGTTACGTGCATTCGTAAATGTATAGAAATCTCTTTCTGTCCCTCATTCCGAGTTTCGACCTGAATGCAGCAGCGTATCCGCCATCACCAATATCGTTGATGTTATGCGCAAATGACGATGGTAAAGCTAATGACCCAATTCTTTGACTATTCATCGTAAAGTCATATTAAATATCTTGTCTACCATTAATCTTGGCGCTTTGGCAGTGCCTATTATGGCTTCCTATTTATCGGCACGCTCACAACAAGTACTCCTCTGTAGTGGCAGTAAGTTATGGAGTACCACAAGGTGCTATCTTGGGCCCGCTACTCTTTTCAACTTACCCTTCTAGGTTACCAGTAGTAGAATAGCTATGTTGATTCTGGGCCAAAATCCCATAAGGTTTACACAGGGGGTCTCAAAGTACTTTTAGTACCTGCTTGAGATTTAATGAGCAGTGAGGGAGAGATAGGGGACCCCGACCTCGCATTCGGGGATCGCGGTCAACTAACTGAAAATCAAATATCGGACTCCGTTTCGCCGCAACGGGGGACTGCTCCAATACATCGGCTGACCGTTCCAATACATCGGCCGACTGTTCCGTCCTACCAGATAACCGTTCGATTACAACAGATAACCGTTCATTTATAACAAATAACTCTTCAATTATAACAGATAACTGTTCATTTATAACAGATAACCGTTCAATTATAACAGCCCTCACTGCTCATTAAATCTCAAGCAGGTACTAAAAGTACTTTTAGACCCCCTGTGTAAACCTTATGGGATTTTGCCCCAGAATCAACATAGCTATTCTACTGTTACCTGTTGTCAATCGGTATTATGAATATCATATACGCCTGCAATGTTTAAATTCTTTGCTAAAGGTATTTTGGAAATTTGTTTTATTGTATGATCTCACACTACAAATCTTACAAGGCAAAACGTAGTTTTGAATTAATTATAAATATAATAATAACAGTGTGGAGCTGCCATTTATTAACTTCACAAAAACGGAGCAGTTACATAATCCCATACATGCAATAACTGCTATTCGGAAACAGACAGAAAAATTTCGTGATAATTCATTCATCCTAATGTATTACGTTGAAACTCAAAAGCACTACAATCTAGATTTGGACAATTGGCCTGCGGCACACGCACGCATCCCACGATATGTTAATATCAAGCCACATCTGTGAACGCACGTGCCAATTGTAGCGCCTGTCACAGAGCGGACACTAAACTCGTCATTTCAATCAGGCGTCCACTTTTAACCCTTCCATGTCGTTCATTGTTGGACGTCCGGTATTTGAGATTGCATACGAGCGATCGAGGCGACAATCGCTGTGGTAGATTACCTCCCGGTCGGGGTCACATGATTGGCAACTTCGCCGTTTATTATGCCATTGATTGAATGGGAAATACGAGACAGCGTTCTCAAGTAGACTATTCCTACTGTCGTCGAACATCAATTGGCAAGTCAAGATACAGGAGATCGCTTACGTATCGCCTGCGTTTACTTCTTCGTAACCAGCTGTCTGTAGTCGTGATTGCCCATCAAGTTTCTGACCAATTTACAATTCAATACGATTAGGACGGCGTTCGTGATATACACGATACTTGGTAGGATAATGCAAGGAGTAAGGAATCTATTTAACAACAGCCTGCTTTTATTTGTGTAGATAGCAAATGGCATGAGGCTAAAATTCTCAAAGCACTGTTACATTAACTTATTGGTCAATGATTTTGTAAATACCTAGAATATATAGTTAGATGCATTCGTATCATCAAAAATACAGCCAGTGTCTCAACCGAAATATCAGCATTGATATACTTTGGCACCTGTTAAAAGCATTTTTCACCCGCATTTATAAAATCCTTCACGCGCGCGTATAAACGCACATACATACATATTAATTATGATTGGTATATCATTCACATTATAGATATTTCACTGTAAGTCGCACGTTCCTAAATTAATATTCAATTCGTGTTCACGTACACATGTTTCATGACCATAACTTATTCTTGAGCCTTCCGATCGAGTAGTGTCTCTCTTGTGTTCACTTTAGATAAATTAATAAAAAATAGTATGTGAATATTTATCCATTTATGATATCCAAAAGATAAACAAACGTGAACCATGCGTTATTAGGTTATTGCATTAGAATTACTAAATTCTTCTTGACGTTTCGTCATATTTTTAAAGAACCTCTGCCAGACAAATAACCTCTTCGTTAAAAGAAAACGACTGCATATAGCGTACAATAAGCATAACCAAAGAACTTTATTGGAAATTAAAGCGGAATTTTATTCGATAATGTAATAAGATCCCGGTCATAAATTCAGTAGCCAATCTAACCGATATAACGATATGATCCATAAAATCAGGGAACGAAAGTGTAATAGGGTATACAACGACTGCCGATTGCGGTTTCGTTCTCATTCATTTCGATTTAAATAGCAGCATGAGGTGAGCTTCCAGCTATTACGGAAGCGATATGACGTTGTTCGAGTTTGCGTAACACGTTTGACACAAAAACTCATAAACGCTGACTTATCCATCCCAGCCGTTAATGCCATGTAATGAATTCCAATGAAGAAGTGTGTTCTATTAACATTATTATCTTATCGAACGCATCCTAATGCGAAAGATATTAACTTTTTTTATTTACATAACCAATAAACTCGTAGAAACAAAAACAACATGACTATGATTTACATCTGTCAATTAATTTATGGTTTTAACCTTTTAACATTTTTATATTTAATTTTATTGATGTAGATATGTTACAGTTTTTGGTAGAAAAATAGGATAAATAAATTGGGAACATACCACATACAATCTTGCTCGTTTGTGGGGCTGATTTTTCCATCCTTGAGGTAAATTGTTCTGCATACTTTTTTCTTTCATTTTATCAAAATAAAATGTTAGTAGAACTAAATGTAAGAGAGAAGATTATCCAATTATTTTTTTCAACATTTACTAGATAAACTTCAGTTTTATTCAACGAAAACATTGTGTTAAGATGCAATGGCTTGAAATAGTACAACTGACTCAAAAGATACCTTTACCACCGTAAGGAGTGAACGACTCTAGATACGTACTTTAGCAAGTTGCCATTCTCAAGGCTGGACTTAGTATCTTTGCTTAAGATAAAACCATAAAATAAATTATCCTTGTAACCTAGATCTTCCTATAATCCGTTAGAAAGACGCTTTGGCAAAAAATAGTTTATATACATCTAGAAATACATTAATCATCAGAAACATTCTTCGAATATTCAGGAGTCAACTTTGTCTAAACATTTTAGATGGCTGAATTTTTGCGCATTGTTCCCTTGGTGGGCAATCATTCTCAATGTCACTTTCGCCATCCTATAACACTCGGCTTTACCTGATTATTTCCATTTTTCTTCTCCTTCTTCCTTTTGCACTGTTCGTCTGCCAAAGCATTTTTTCTAGCGTATCTTTCTTATGCGACGCATGGACCGCATTTGCAATCCGCAACTTTTGGGAAGGGCTTAATCAGTTCGGGAGAAAATGGTACAGAGTCTGTTATGTACGGTATTGACTGAGGATCTTTCTCCATCATTAAACATATATGTATAAGGATTTGAAATTTTATTGTAATGAAACGGACAATGTTTTATGAACACCTCGTATTTATATGAGAAATATGTAAAATTTATTAATATAAATGATTTTAAATTAAAGATTATAGTAAATCAATGGTACAACTAACAAGGGAAGGCAGGCAAGTGTGTCTCACCGATTTAAATGAAACTTGGTGGGTTTATAGACCAA
>JARFOC010000662.1:608150-623030 GCA_031763485.1 Osmoderma eremita | reverse complement strand
ATTTTGTCAAAGAGGGGGTAGTTGCTTTATATAGAGTAAGTTTAATTATTTAGTGTTAATCTGATGAAGCCAATGTTTTGGCGGAACAATTGTTACTTTTATTTTTAATATAGTGAATATTTATACTGTTTCAAGTGTTTTATTTACATAATATGGATCAAGTAAACGCCAAATCAATCCAATATCTATTGTCACCAATTGTTAAACGATAAACAAAAATCGCGAGGGTATATCGAAAAGCAACAGAGTAACGCTCTGAATGATAAGTAAGCAGCTTAGAAACTCGCTCTTCCTCCGCGTGTTATGTGCTCTGCACGTTTAAATGTATTTAGTCTGTTTGTATAAGTAACTTACACCTTTGAACTGTTGGATATCGGGACCCTCGCAACGTGCAGTGTTGACGTTGGCAAGCCAAATTCAATAAGAAGTTTCTGGTCAGACCGTAGCAGACGTAGTGAAACATAACGTCACAGTATAAAAATTATTTAATTTGTTAAAAATAAGCGTCTTGCTTTTGATGATGTCGGCTACAGACTAAGAAGATTTAAACCCAAATATATTGAGCTCGATTTCTGTATTTCTGTCTGACTTTACAAATATTTCGTACAATTTATTCTTGAAACAATAACTTTCCTATAAGGCGCTAAACCATATTTCTACTAACAGCCTGATTGACCAACTGGATCGATACCCCTGACGTATTCACACCGCCTATCTTCTATGCAGATCAAAGATTGGTTTTTGAAGTTTGCCTAGTTCACCCTTTCCGTTTGCTAGCACTCCACTTGTCACAACTGGGACACGTACGTGATGCCAATATCAGGCATCGGCCCTACTACAAGCACATAGTTCCCTGTGTATCCTTCCCGTAACGATGTTCTCCGGGTGTGTTCGATAATAGGGCACGTTCTATCGTTGCGCGACTCTGCGGCTGTTGTGGTAGAGTGAGCGGTTTATTTGGAGAACCGTCCACCATCGTACGTCCGTTGTACCGACTATTAATTGTTGCACACAAGTACCTCGTTACATTCACATATCGTTAGGGATATATTATAGTTAGGGAAGTTTATCTAAAATTATATTACAAACAGAACGATTTATTTCATCTTTATTCCAACAAAACTCATAAATATTAATTTCAATAAAATAATCACAGTAGAAAGCGAGGTTTATGCGTTGATGTCGAAATTAACCGGCTAGGTAGTGTTAGAGCCCGTCAACATCTGAGGGTGAAGCTCGGTAAAATTCAATCGGATAATAAATATAATAAAACTTCACTAACTTCCTCTACGTCTAATCCCCCACACTAGCACCAGACTTATCAATAACTAACATACCTCTAACAAATATGTTGCTCTCATACCGCGACGAGACAAGAGTGGCTCACGCGCCGACCATAAAACTTTTTACCTCTTCCCCGGTCGAAATGATTTATATACATTTTACATGTGCTGATAGTGCGCTGGTCTTGGGCGTGCGTCAATAATTTATTGCTGCCCCGCCGACGTCCCAAGGCGAAAACAAAAGACGGATTTGATTCTTGTATTGGCAATCTGAAATTTCCTTCGTGAATATTTTAAGGGAGTAAGATGGAAGGCCTCTTTGCAGGTGTATTAAATACGGAGAAGTTTTTGAGGGGATGTGGAATCGTGTGATATTTATTTACGAAAGAAAATGGATTTTCGGGTTTGATGAATATTTTAAATGCTATTAATTTTCTTTTTTTTATGAGATCTACTTCATGTAGCGGATTCAGTTTCTATACTGGGCGTGAAAACGAATTAGGAGGGAGTATTTCCACACAAGAGATATTACAAATTTGTCTAATTAGGCGAAAAAAATACAAGACAACATAACCAAAAATGCTTCCTTCCCGATTTCACGCAAACCTGCCCGAGGAACGTCTCGTTGTAAAGTCCAGCAGTAATCGACCAGCATGGCGGCACTCCATTTGCCTTGATAACTCTTTCCTAATTGTCAAATATCTCGGTGAAGGCGTTGACTTTGATCATCGCTAACAGCGACAAGGTTATCGGAGAAGAACTCCAAATGATTGTTCGAGAAACGTAGTTTCAATGACTTATTGCATTCCATGGCATTATCTCAGGATTTCGTATAATTTCACGATAGTTATCTGCCTTATAATTAGACAATAAGAAGTTCTTGCAGACACTCTTAAAGCGCGGTCATGCCATTTTTCCATTACAAGGGAACACCGACAACTGTCAAATTCATATATAAATGAAACTTGGCTGAGTCTAAGAGTACCTTGGTATAAGAACAAAAGCATGTTCTGTTTCTGCATAATCGCCCGATTTCGGGATACAGCCCCCCTTAACGATTTGAATGATTTTAAAATTTTTGTAAATGTCTCGCAAACTATAACAGCTTTCTTTATTTTTGTAAAATATAATTTGAACTGTCTTACATAGGCCCAAGGATGACGCGAATTATTTTTGGTAAAAGTTAATAACGGGGGACCGGGTACCACATACCCCCCATTTTTTTAAATTTATTCATTAATTTCTTCTTACAAATAAAGTCGGCTTTATGTAGAAAACGGTGCTGTATTAGCAATCATAAACAGTCCTGCTTTAAACTAGAAATTGGACACGCCAATTTCTAGTTTAGCTTCTAAAGCCCAGTTTCGAAGGTCCATGTCATGGATTATTTTTCTCTCGTCAATGTTTTTTGAAATTTTGCAACAACGTATTCTGTAATAAACCGTCGTTTATCGATATGCGTACCACCTCTATTAATGCTTTCTTCCCATCTATATAACTGGCGTAGCAATTTAACCTTTCTGAAATGATGTTTCATAGTTTCCAGAGAACCTCACTTTACCAGTATTATACAGCTTTCATTTTGCAATATAAGTCAACAACACTGCCTCGTTCTTCAGGAACACATGCAATATTTTCATAATTGTCTTCTTCATCTTCTGCTACATCTTCCAAATTGCGCTTCATGTGGTTCTTCTCATAGCTCAACAATCATGTTACATATTCATGCTTTCTTGTTGAGCACTTACTACCATATTCCTCAACGCATCATGCAACTCAAGTTCTTCAGGCGTTAAAGGAATTATTGCGATGTTGGATACTTGAAACGTTGCAAGTAACAGGTTCAAGTAGCCAGTATATTATTTATATTAATCGCTGCCATTGTGCTAAACTGCAAATTTACCCATCAGAGTATATTACAATGTTTCTTGGAAACGTTATCGAAATAATAAATAATTTCCAAATAAATATTTATGTATTTATAACAACAATCAAAGACAAGTAATATCTCATATTCGTTTTCTCATATCTTTTATTAATTCTTATAATTATTTTTAACTATAAATCTGCTAATACGTTTTCTACATAATACCGACCTTATTTGTGAATAATAAAAATAAAAAAAATTAAAGAAATGGGGATATGACGTACCCAGTCCCCCGTTATTATTTTTTCCGAAAATAATTCGCGTCATCCTTGGAACTATGTAATATACTTGAAATTATATTCTACGGAAAAGAAGAAATCTGTTATAGTTTCCGAGTTATTTAAAAAAATAAAAATCGTTGAGAGGGGGAGGGAGGGGGGGGGGGGCTGTACCTCGAAATCGGGTGATTGGACAGAAACAGAAAATGGTTTTGTTCTAATACCAAGGTACTCCTAGACCAGGGGGTGCACTAGTATACTTTTGGTGTAAACGGGTGTTACTCAACCAATAGAGGGCTCTGAGTGCATAATTTTATTTAATAGAGGGCTCTGAGTGTAAAATTCTAGAAGTCTGCATAGAGTATTTTAAATTTATATTATTAATTCCTTTAGTTGTTAGTAGTTTTGGTTTTTACTTTGGTTACTTTGGTTTTATTGTTTATTGTTTATGGTTGTCGTTATTTTTATTATTATTGTGTATTTCGGCTGTAAATATTTACGTGTTCCGAATTAATTATTATTTTGTTAACACATGTCGAGCTAAAAATGATGCGTCGTTTGGGCCCGATTGTATTGTTTAGTGTAATTATTTTCCTCATGGCTATGCTTTTGTTGAGTAGGGTAATTTAGTGTTAGAGCGAATTGGTTTCATTCAGACCCTTTAGTCTACAAGTTGCTATTGTAGAAGTCAGTACATGAATAAGATTATTGTTAAAGCTGGTTGGTGCGTTATTGTGTTTGAAAAATGAGTGGATTTAATAATTTTTTGCCGCAGGAGTAATCCGAACAGTGTGTTTATGGTATTCCGTCTGGTATGCAAAAAGGTTATTTCTGATTGTAAATATAACTTTCAGGAATGCGTTGATCGAAACCGTCAAGGCGTGTTTTTTGTGCAACATGTGCGCTCATTTTCTGAACAGAATTATAGTTGGAAATAGAACATGTGCTACTTAAAAATCTGAACGGCAGAATGCATACACTTTTTGGCATATTTTGTGAATGACATTATGCGAAAGAAAGCTTATATAGAAGAATGAATAGAATTTTGATTGTCATTATACATCCTGTCAAGTTTGAAATATATGAGATTTTGCGCGGTAATCTGTTCAGTTGGGTTCGCAGACCACCAGAGGGATAGGCACATAATTTTAATGTTAACTAACGTTTACTATATTATCTCTGTATTAGAGTCTGGCAAGTTTCACTTAAATCTGAATTTTACAGTTGCCGGTGTTTTCTTGTTAGCAGTTCAATGAAATTGGCACTTGAGGTATATACATTTTTCTCGGATCAACAAGATTCTTCTGTCCAGGCAGTAGTTCATTACGAGTAGGCCATTTTTTACTGGAATAGTGGTCTTTCCTATCTCTGCTGGCCCACTTGCATAGAAAACAGCAAGCATAATTGAAAATACTTTGAGGACTTACGTATATTCCATTTCAATTTATCATATTGGATTAATGTCAAAGCAATTTAAAGTTTCTATATGTCTAGAAAATCTGTCTAAATATTCCGACACTGTTCAACCAATGCATCTCCCGAACACCCAAATCGGCTACTGCAGAAGAAACTAGATTAAGCGTTTCTAAGGAATTTTGCAAAACTTGAGAAACAACCCACAAAAAAAACTAAGCCTGATAGAAAAAAATGATGTTAGTGAAATCAGTATCATCGACTTGACTTAAAATACCTATCACATTCCTCATATGATAGGATACGGTGGCTTGAAATAATAACACTAAGACAAAAATATCCTTACCACTTTAATAAGTGAAGAACTCTAGATACGTATTTCAACAACTACTGCTATCAAGCGAAGATCAAGTCCAGTGCATAACTTCCAAGGTACTACGTCTAAGATTAGTTTTCTTTGTAGACCCTACTGAGGATGGCAACTTAGTTGCCGAAGTACGCATCTAGAGTTCTTCACTCATTAAGGTGGTAAGGGTATCTTTGTTTTAGTTTCACATTCCTTGTGGCAAATGTGTTGTTGACCAGTGTAATTAGACAGTTTTTTTTATCCCCAGTGTGGATAAAATATCTTACACTCACTACTCTGCACAATTTCCTTTTGATCTTGCTAGGTAGTAACGTAAATGTTTGTCGTGGTACGTCGCAAATGGAATCGAATAATTCTGATTTCGAAACGCACACTCGTTTTACCGTCCGGAAAAGCTTTCAACAACCGTACACCGATACGACTATGGCGCACGGTTCTAGTTTTACGACGAGTCGTAACGAAGAATCGCAACTAACTTCGCCCTTTACAGCTAGCAGTAAATTCCGTGGGTACCTACATAAGCTTTCGCCTATGCTCGGCTACTTTCCTCCACCCCACTGTATTATCGGAAATAGTTCGAGTGTAAGTTAGCAGTGAAGTGGAATGTACTCCACCCGTTTTTTTCTCGCTTTGCGGATAGTATGAGCTTGTGTGTGTACTTATATATACCTTTAAGTTCTTTCCGAGAAAAGTATGGAGTTATGGGAGAAGTTTACGAGTTTGTAGTTCTACGTTTATTGGCGCCTTAACGGGCGCTAAGTTGATGTCATACGTTGAAGAAAATTCACACAAAAGTTTCCGGAAAATTAGTGTCATGTTTTCGGGAGTGATACGATACATTTTACTGGGTTTGAGCTTTTAATTTTGACCGTTACGCTGCCTGTGTAAGCGATGAAGTCGTCAACACCTCGCTTCCAAAACTTATTGTAATCTCAGGTGTGATTTTTATGTAATACACAACTTAGATAACAGTGGGGTATAGTTTTGCGGTTTAAAACGAAACTAAACTAAATATTAATTACACATAATATATAGGCTGATTCATTTTCGACCCCTCACCGTGGGAATCTCGCCTATTATTGGAGATAGAGGGTACGTTTAAATTTGGCAAAGTTGCTAAATTTTGTGTTTGTTATGAATCCGAAGAAAAAATAAGCCTGTGGCAAATAACGCTCGAGATTTTCTTTTTAAACAAAAAAACCCATTTTCTTCTTTTACCTCTAGCACTTGCCTTGCAGAGAAAAACTAAAAACACATTCTAGGGTCACTTTTGATCTTCCAACTAACGGTGTACTTGAAATTTTTATATGACGTTTCGATTCCTTCTGTCCATCATCAGCTTTCCTATTTCTTACCGGCGCCATATTGGATTTTAACACCGTTTTTCTGATTTCAAAAATGTATAACATCTTGAAAAAGGTTCTGATCTGATTTTATTGACCTAGAATACATTTTAATATTAAATAAGGTAGCCATGAAATTTAAAACTGTCAAACGTTTCAATTATCGTTCATTAGTAATAGAAAAATGTCGCACACCAACGAAAAGAAACGAGATATGCTAAGTATTCTTTATTAGAATACGTAACAATAGAGACCACAAGATATTTACAATTGTATCCAGAACGACAACACGTCGTACCATTTCTCTAGATCTTGTTTAACACCTGGTTAAGAATGGATCGCTCACCAAGCCGCGTATAATTTATGTTAAGAATTTGAATGAAAATCGACGGAATATTTTACAAATAGTGAAGTAAATGCGTTCTTTTGCAATATTTATGTAAATAGTGTATTTTCTAGATAAATAATAATCCATCAACATCTCCACGCGAAGTGGCGTCAGAATTAAATTTACATACCTCAGACTCGAGTATGTAGAACTTTACATCGAGACAGATTTAAATCACAGGATTCATGTTACCCATAGTTTAGTACCTGGTGATAATTTAAGACGACTGGCGTACTGCAACTGGTTAGTGGGAAGATTTTTTAAACAAAATCATCTGATCAGATGAATCAAAATTTACGAATTCTGAAATGTTTAACAGAAATACGGAGCACTATTGGACATTAGAAAATCCCAGGCAAAAGAGGGCAAGGAGACCTCGACATCATTGTTTTGATGGGCATTTTGGAAAACCGTCTCATAGGACCAGTTATGTATGAAGAAAGTTTAAATGGGGAAAGATACTTAAACCTTCTTCGCACATACGTATCTAACTTCTCAGATAACAATATTCCATTAGATAAATTACTGCATCTATGGTGGCAACAAGACGGCACACCGGCTCACAATGCGAGAATTGTGAATTAAGAGTTTCCAAACTATTGGATTAGAAATAATGGAGTTGTTAAAATTAATATTTGTAAAGATGATATCCCACGAAACATTGAAGAACTTCGAGATAAACTCCAGAGTGCCTTCGATATAATTCCTAGAAGAGCCATACAAAAGGCAGTTCAAAATGCTGGAAACCGTGCGCGATTGTGTATTAATCAAAATGGCCAGTTATTTGAATATTTACTGTAATTGTTGGTTCATTATTTTGTTTTTTATTGTTACTGTTATTGTTATTTTCATTTATTGTTACAAATCAGGTGCGAAGTTTAAATAAACTTTGCAAAACACACTTCTAATTTACCACTTATAAAATATCCCATTCGTTTTAATTCAAATTCCTGTTAACATAAACATTAGGCGGCGTGTTAAACAATCCATTATCGAAGTTTCTATCAAGATCTAGAAGAATGGTTGGATGTGGCTGTTGTCGTTCTGCATACAGTGGTAAATATCTTGTACTCTCTATTGTTGTATTTCGGTTTGATAAATAAAGAATACTTAACATATTTCGTTTCTTTACGTTGGTGTACGACATTTTTCTATTACTAGTGAACGATAATTGAAACGTTTGACAGTTTTAAATTTCATGGCTACCTTATTTAATATTAAAATGTATTCTAGGTCAATAAAACCATAATATCAAAACCTTTTGTTAATATGTTATACATGGTTGAAATCAGAAAAAAAAACTCTTTTTGAAGGTGTCAAAATCCAATATGGCGCCGGTAAGAAATAAGAAAGTTGATGATGGTCAGAAGGAATGGAAACGTCATATAAAAACTTCGAGTACGCTATTAGATAGAAGATCAAAAGTGTCTCTGAGAATATGTTTATAGTTTTTCTCTGCAAGGCCGAACAAAAGTGCTAAAGGTAAAAGCAGAAAATGTTTTTTTTTTGTTTTTAAAAAAGTCTCTAAGGTCATTTGTCACAGCCTTATCTTGTCTGGTGGTAACAAGATTCATAACAAACACACAATTTAACAACTTCGCCAAATTTAAACCAACCCTCTATCTCAAATAATAAGCGAGATCTCCATAGTGAGGGTCGAAAATGAATCATCCTGTATACAGTGTCTGCCGGAAAGAGCGAAACACTCTATATATTCAAGAATTCATAACATAAAATCGCTGAAGGACGTCAGGTTTTGATCCAAAGGTGACAATTTCTTGGGAACAAGTGGTTATTCATATCTTTAACCTCCTAGTCGCAGGGTCGCCAACCTCAAAAATTTTAAATTACAATAAGGGTTGAGTGACAACGCATTTGAAAGCTGAGGTAATTTGTAATATAACTATGAAGATATGTCAGTTCCATCAACTGTCAAAACATATTCGTCTGAATAATTTTTTTTTAATCTATAGCATCGTTTTTGCAAAATTAACTTTAGTTATCTTAAAAAATCGATTTCTCGAAAACGACGCAGCTGACATACGGTATATTGTATGAGTTTAGAAGATATAACAAGAGATGATAGGTTTGGGAATAGGTTTAGCATTATATACCTACATCTTTATACTAGTACTCCCTTTTCTAGAAAATCGTCGAGCCCCTGGGACATCCACCATCGCGTTATTCGCTAACATGTTCCACAGAGATAAAAGACACATCAATACAAATCGCTAAAACATGAGTTGCCATCAGATTAGGTAAAAGTTTTCTCGGCAAAAGGACGCGCACACATGTAGCAGCTGCTCCCAAGACGGCAGGCAACTGAGGGCGTAGCTGCTGAATTATGTAAATTTTTTTGTCGTAATTCGCGGAGAACTCGTTTCCTCAAATATGTAACTTCTTCTGCGTGCATGTTTTTTTTCTTTCATTCGGCGTAGCTACTGACGAAATACAAGCTCGACTTTGAACGGCCAGTTTTGCAATTGTTCCTCTAAAATCAAACCTGATAATATGTATACAGTATGTTAAGGGGTACTATTGCCGAGTCTATGTAAATGGGGAATGTTTGTGGAAGACGGAGCGACGCACGGGCAGCCCTACAGTGGGACTATGAGCGTCATGGATTTCTATTGCCGCTTGGCTATTGTGGATGTTGATAATCGCTAGCGAGGATGTCTTAAATACTACTAACACTGGGCATAACGTCGTAGATAGATACTACATAAGCAAAAGAAATAGTTCTTAGCTGCTGCAACGTTGTATTGCACTGCTGCGTATTATTTATTATGTCCTAGCGTGCGGACTTCCTTCAATTTCAGACAATAGCGGCCTTTAACGCTCTGTATATGTAATCAGGAACTTTGTAAATTTCAACGGTACATATTTGTTTTATTCTCTCTCGTTATCAGGACGGGTTATATGTACATATATATGTATATGTGGTGCTCCGTGTTTGCGGATGAATTAACGCTTCATCGTTATATCGTCGATTATATAGGATATTAATTATTATTAACAACGGCGTTCGACGAAATTGGTATTTGCGATATTATTGCGCCAATTCCGTACTAATTAATCAACACTTCCCGTTAAACGTTCCGCCATTATTTAACCCTGTAGAAATTTATTATTTGCTGGCAAATCGCTAAATAATCAGCTAACGTTATGCGGTACAATCCTTGATTAAGTTTTTAAACATGCGAATCGTATATCCTAGATTGGAACTCAACTGGATTAAAATCGTGCGTACGTTAAAGTGTATCATCCGGTCTAGTAACATACAAGGTGTGTAAATTAAGTAATGAGACGGACAACGTAGCGTTTGACATGGCAACACGAGAAGCACGGGACTTGGAGGGGCGACAGGTGGACATTGTAACACGCGTTTAGTGCAAGTATGAACTCGATCAAGCCATTTGGTTGCCCGTTGTCGTATTTTCGATCAACCCAGTTTTCGTAGTGCGTTCTACAAATGAAAGACATTGATTTCGAGCAACGATGTGCTATCAGGTTTTGCTTCAGACTTGGGCAAAGTGCAACAGGAACTTTTGCAAAACTTCAGCCGGCCTACGGAGACAGTGTTTTGTCAAAAGCCCAGGTATCTCGATGGTTTAAGGTATTTTCAGAAAGAAGAGAGTTGATGGGACGCCGAGCGGAAGGCCTTTAACTGCAAGAACCGATGGCAATGTCGACAAAATCCGCGATCTTGTGCGTTCCGATCGTCGGTCAAAATGATCGGGGAACAGTTGAATTTGTCTGACACCACCGTCCATCAAGTTTTGGCCAGTGAAGTGGAAATGAGAAAGATCCGCTCGAAAATGGTTCCAAAACACCTTTCGCATGAAGAAAAGGGCATCAGGAGAGAAAGGTGCCTTGACTTTTTGGAATCGATTGAAAATAACGAAAATTTTGTGGAACGTGTCACTACTATAGTCATGAGAGTTGAGTGTTCGAGTATGCTCTTTAAACAAAACGCCAGAGCATTGAATGGTACACTTCCGGCTCTCCAAAGGCCAAGATAGCAAGAATCAGCAAATCAAAGATCAAGAGCATGTTGATTTGTTTCTTTGATAGCCAGGGAATCATTCACAAAGAGTTCGTGCCGCAAGGTTAGACAGTTAATCAACATCTTTACCGAGAGGTTCCCGAAAGACTCCGAAACAGGGTTAGGCGTGTGATACCAAACATCAAGAACGATTTGGTCGTGCATAATGAGAATTCGCCTTGTCACACAGCAACTTCCATAAACGGTTTTTTTGCCAGTAAAATATTTCTGTGGCTCCTCAGCCTCCGTACTCACCTGACTTGGATCCATGTGACTTTTTCCTTTTCCCAAGATTGAAAATTCGTGTGACACTCGAAAACGTTCAAACGGGTGTAACCAACCAGTTAAAGGCGATTCCAATATCCGAGTTCCAGTACTGCTTTGAGGAATTGAAGAACCGTCTCCAACGCTGTGTGGCTTGCCAAGGAAGTTATTTTGAGGGAGTGAACGTTCAATTGTAATGATATTCATATAAAAATATTTAAAATATCAGTCTCATTACTTAATTTACACACCTCGTAAAGTCATATACAGGATGACGCGTTAATGTGGTAAAGCTAGATATATCCGTTATCATTGGAGGGAAAATTGTACACAGCCTTAAATTTAACATTTTAAAAGTATTTTCATATATACAGGAAGTTCCATGTGACCAGGGTGAACAAAACATAAGTGTTCTTAAATCTTAATCTTATTTCAGATTTAAATTACGCTCATGCGTCACACCCACAATATTCAATTTCATTACATTATACAGCGTGTTTCATTAGTTATGGTCAATTTGATATGAAAATGGCTGCGAGTTCGAGGTTTTGTACACTGTAAACTACACAGTCTGAAATTTTACTTTTACAATCATAGATTTCTTCTACTGGCCCACTTTTATAGCAAAGTGACTTTTTTTCAAAATTGTCAAAAACTGAATACAGGGCGAGTCAAAACTTAGATACATTAATTTCGCAAATATTTTAAATGAATGATCCTATATTTTACATCATAAAAAGAAGGAATGGTTTAGCTACTTTCGTTTTTGTTAAGCATCCGCTATACATAAAGTCATTAATTTCTAAGATATTTTAAAATATTTTTAAAAAGTGGGATCTTTTGAAATTATTTTAATATAACAAGTTAGTCATAGAAAAATGACAGTCAATGTTTAATACAACTACAAAATACAAACATTTTTAACTTACACTCAGAAAAATTTTCCGCTCAAAATATATGGCAATTCTATTACCGTTCTTTCTGTGCGCAAATCTATTACTGGATGTAATAATACGTCTTAGGTTGAAATATTGCGATGTATTTTTACACTAATTATTAATGTGTAAAATTACATTTATTTGGATATTTACAATGTAACTGCAGTGTATTAGTATACCCCAACCAACACCACAATTTAAAATTCAGCTTCCTGGTGTAAGTTTCTAGTGTATTATTACATCATCCTGGTAATATTTCAACGTAATATTTACCTCTAATATATTAACATTGTAGTTAATATATTAGAGGTAAATATTACGTTGAAATATTACCAGCATGATGTAATAATACACTAGAAACTTACACCAGGAGGCTGAATTTTAAATTGTGGTGTTGGTGGTTGGTTAATACATTGCAAACTTACATAAAAAAATTTATTTGATCAGGGTGTTGAAAAAAACTAAAGTAAACGAAATTATTCGATACATCTTGTACGACCTGTATGAGTGTTGTATTGCTTCATATATAAACTAGATAAACATGTGTACGATTATATTTTTGGATACTAAGATTCAAAAATAAATAAAGATATGTATAGTTTCTATTTTTTGTTCCATGCAAGGTTTACAGAACTTTCCTTTTAAATCTTTTTTATCCAAATCGTCAAACAAGATTGGAAAAGACGAATTTCAGGGCATTTTACATGTATTTTAATAAAAATAAAAAAAATAGAATTCCTTAAAAGTATATTTCCAAAAATGTGCGTGCATCTTGTCTTCTATAAGCCGTGACACTATATTATTGCGGATCCTAGTAAAAGCAAGACGTATACTGAGTAAGCAAATGCATGCGTAGGAGCAACCTTACCTGTATAAAGTTTGTGAGAGATTTCAGAAACCTTATTACAGTGGTTTTCGATTTCTGTAACGTTGTCGATTTTGTGCTGCAATCAGGGTGTGTCTTCATTAGGTATCTCTGTATTACTTCTAATGTGCACTTTCCTCTTTTTGGATATATCATATTCAATACAAAGAACGCACTATAGAGTTGCTTGAATGCTTCTATAAAGGTTGGCGTACCTTCTTTAATTAATAGTATATATACTATTGATTAACATTTAATTAATTAACCCAACTGTTTACAATGTAGTTCTATAATAAATGTTCAAAATATCCACCAGTAAAACATTGCAACCCTTCTTCAAGCGATTGTCTTACATTTCTTCAGACTTCTTAATTAATGCTCGAGAATGCTTCTCTTATTCTGCATTTCATATCACCTCGTGTAGTTGGCGGTGTTTGCTATACAAAGTTTTTTCTTCCATATGACCACATGAAAAAGTCAATTTTAGTAAACTCCAGTGATCGAGCTAGTCCCTCAATTGATTCTTCTCTTCTTGCCCATCTTTCAAGGAAATGGTCGTGTATTAACCTAGTGTGAAGTAACGAAGCTCCATCGTGCACATACAACATCCTTTGCCGAACGTTTAAGAGAACATTTTCCAATAACAACGGTAAATGATTTCTTAAAAAATCCAAATAAACTTGACCATTGAACATTCCAAAAAATGTGGTCCAATTACATAATCTTCTAGCTTGTATTGAAGACCGTTTTACTGTCATTTTTCCACGATTAACTCGTTATATTAAAATAATCTCTAATAATCTCACTTTTATAAAACACTTTAAAATATCTTAGAAATTAATGACTTTAGATATAGAGAGTGCTTAATAAAAATGAAAGTAACTAAACTATTCTTTGTTTTTATGATATAAAATACATGGTTATCCATTAAGAAAAATTGAGCAATGAATGTGTTTGCGTTTTCACTCGAATATTGTAAATTATTCAAAAATGTATGGGAGAATGTTGGAAAAATATAAAATATATTTCTTTAAAAATTCATACATGTTGCATTTATACACAATAAGTTTTAACAATTCTGCTCACTGTGGTAATTACAAGCAAAGCACAACATCCATTTCTTAATACGATAGAATACATTGCAAAAAAGAAACACGATACCATACAAACTGCACACAAACTTAGAAATAAAGCATTTTTGAAGGAAACCGAACAACGTGAGCAGAATGCGAGGTCATGCAATGTATTTTCTTTGGAAAAAGTTTCACAAAGTTGCCATTTTTTGACGTCAGCACTTGATATCTCACGTACGACTTGGCAACATTCAATAAGCAATACATGGTTAGCCCGCTCCCAGATAATTTCTTACCAATACAGTATGTACATACATATGGATGTAGAACTGGACTCAATATATAAACGTAGTAATAAATAATAAAAGGAAAGATTGAAAGTTTACTTTTTATCCAAGTTACTAATTAAATAGTAGGACCTACTCCGTTTAAAGATAATTGTATCAGCAAATTACTGTAATTGAAGTACTTTATATTTTAAAAAAACCAAACAAAAGAAAACAAGGAGAATCATCGTATCCTATCTATTATTTTTAAATGTCTTTGTTCAACAAGATAATTAAATGCAAGTGTTCGTGTAAATTGTATTTCAGAAGAGAAAGTATTCCGATCAGATCATTCTCTCAAGTAAAAAGCAATACGCCGGGCGTATGTATAATATGTATGCATTCATTTCGCCTACGGCGCACAGTGGTCCAGGGCGATTGTTATTATTTATCAACAAGTAGCTACAAGTTCATCTTTAGTATACATAAT
>JARFOC010000662.1:582016-593684 GCA_031763485.1 Osmoderma eremita | reverse complement strand
CTGAAAACACTGAATCATTGCTAATTTAACCGAATCTGTAGTATTAATAATAAGAAAGTTAGCAATAGTGACCCGAATACATTGCATATTTCCTCTAAGGCCACTATCCTCAAACGCGGTAGATACCAGCCTAAATGAAACCTGCAACAATTACTTATCCACGTTAGTAAAAGAAATTGTTGTATATACAGGTATAGAAAATTTTAATTTTGAATGCCAGCAGTTGTAGGGAACACCGCAGCAAGTAGCGCGCTCTCGCCGGGTAACATCATAAATGTGCGTATGCCAGATTACTGCGATTAGCGATCAGCGCTGCCCGCTCGCATGCATATACATCTTGCGAAGGCAGAATCTCTACCACATTTACACATATACTGCATTGGCAATTACGACGTTTTTTTTTGTACATATATTTCGCCCTCACTAGCGGATGTGAGATTTCCAACTGATTTCTCAAGCCAGGAGAAAAACTTACCGCACAAGCAATCCCATAATGATTCTAGGAATAATTACAAGTAATGTTACTTAGTTGTTCAAAATCGTTAGCGAGTAAGTTAATAGAGAAACAAATTTCGATTTTAATGAAAACTAAGAAACTAGTTAACCGATTGAGAAATAGAACTCGTAAACGATATTGCGAAAATACCAGAAGTCAGAATCAAAAAGGAATTTAAAAGGAAAATGTTGCTAAACAATCGAATGGAATCTCATACTCTTTTCAAATTGCCTAAAAGTAAATGGTTGTTTAAAGAATCTTACTTGCGATCTTCGGAATTTCTAGAGCGAGAACAATATAGTTCACAACACAATATAGTGCACAGGTTTAGCTCAACGCTGTAGTAGTAAGTGTATAGTAACTATCTCAACCTTCTGAAATCTTCGTTTACGGTCTCGATTATTTATTTAATTGTTTATAGTATGGCTTTGACACATCAAAAAATACATAGTGTCGGGCTTAATATTTACAGTATGGAATCTTATAAACAAACATCTGGATTATTTATGTAATCCATCCTCTACAGTCGCCAGCAAAAAGTCCGCTGGTCGGCCATCGTATGATCTTTTGGGGCATCCCTCTGTGATGTGGTAGATGGTCTGTAGTTCTCCGCAATCCCATAGGTGGGATGGTTGTTCACGCCATTTATGTAAGAAGTATGCACATCTGCCAAGTTGTGTTGCCTAATCTTCCACAACAGCTCCTGCTGTTATTGTTGCTGGTCGCCTGGAGCGGAGTCGATTGCGGTTTGCGTCATCGATATTTTGATGGATTGGTAGGCTTGCATTATCCATGATCTTATTATACTCATTCGTGAGAGCGTTTATTCGTCGCAGTTGAGGGTAGGGGGTATGTGGCTTAGTACTGGCAGCCATTCTGTAGGTGTTGATTTGATGACTCCAGCAATCATTCTCATGGCGTTATTCAGTTGGACGTCTATATTCTGTGTATATGGGCTGTTTAGCCAAACAGGGGGAACAGTATTCAGCGGTCGGGAAGACCAGGGCTAGAGCGGAAGTACTCAGGATGAATGTTGATGCTCTCCAGGATGTACCACATAGCTTTTGAATGATGTTATTTCTTGTTTTCAACTTTTCAGCTGTTTTTGTTAGATGCTCTCTGAAAGATAGAGTACTGTCTAGGGTCATCCCCAGATACTTTGGAGTTTTATTCTGGGCAAGTGTAATGTTTTGAAACTGTATGTTGAGTTCTGTTCCGGAGAGTTTATTATTTAGACGAAAGCAGGAAACCTCCGCTTTGGCAGAGTTTATTTGGAGTCTCCATTTGCGGAAGTACTTTCCCATTATAAGTCCTCGGTTAGGATTTCCTCTGTCTGTTCGATTTATGGGCATCTAGTAGCACGTGCCCAGTCATCAGCATAGCCAAACTTCCTCGATTTTGTTTTTGGCATGTCTGCAATGTACAGTTTGGATTATTTCGGTATTCGATGACAATTTCTTTCCATCTAACCATTTCTTGAACTTTGGGAACAGGAAGAAATGTTGAGTTAACAGGAATCGTAATTCGTGCAATTTCTCCATTGCAATTTCCGACTTGTTGGACGGATCCTTGTGGAATTCTCCTAGTCATTCGACAGTTTGTAGTTTCTTATAGGCTTACTTATAGGCTTGATCTTGACATTTCAACGTTTTCAACGCATAAATCTGGTAATTTCCATAAAATTAATCCTATGCTTCCATCAATTTGATTCCTATCAAACCCCAGTGCATTCCAACGCTCCCCTTTTTACACAGAAAATTAGATATGTATTAGTTTCGCCTCGTACAAATGAAACGTTGCGTACACCATTGCAATACATATTCACTTGACACGTTTATATTTATTTACCGTTATTGAAAAATCGCATTACGTCAATTTAGCCGCCCGATACAGTTGTTGTCGTTGGCTCGCCCTGGTGTCGATCGCACTCAATAATTAATGTTTAAAAGTGCTTTGCGTAGGCGCAAAACCGCCTGGCGCTATTTCATTTTGACGTTCACCATTTATTGAACATTTATTTCGCTTAGTTCATTAAACTTCGCGTGAAATTTTCCGCCTGCTTGCGCCCGGCGATTTATATTTACGCCGAAAAATTATTGATGATCTCGGGTCGACTTTGCATGTTTTGTATTCGACTGTACCGGTGGAATATGCGCTTTTGAAAAGTCCAGAATCTAGAGCAAAATTTTATAATCAATATCGTGTGCTTGTTTTTGCATCTACAAGTACACATGTAAATAGCCCTGTGTGTTCTAGTCCTTACATTAGACTTGCATTTGGCACTGCGACACGGCACTTATATCTTACAAACACTCCACACCGACTAAACATATTAGGCAAATGTAGGTTAGGTATAGGATACGGTGGCTTAAAATAAATTTAAATTAAAAAATACCCCTTACCACCTTGTTGAGTAAAGAACTCTGAATACGCATTTCGGCAACTAAGTTGTCATCCTCAGCAGAAAACCACAAAGGAAAAATTATAATGTCTAGCTCTTAGAACGCCACTATAAACATGTTTATAGTGGCGTTCTAAGAGCAGGATTGTTCTCGGAGTGCTACCCTTGACATTATATTTTTTCCTTTGTGGTTTTCTGCTGAGGGTGGCAACTTAGTTGCCGAAATGCATATTCAGAGTTCTTTACTCAACAAGATGGTAAGGGGTATTTTTTAACTTAAACTTAAATATATTAGGCAAAGTTCATGGTGAGTCTTCTCTGTAGGCAACAGCTGCAAACTGCGTTGTTGAATTTAACCACGGTAGAACAAAGATAGCTGCTGAAGAAAAAAACAATGAAATCGTTGAGAAAAAGTTCAGAGAGATAGCAGGATAGCAGCCATTTCGTAAGATCGTGTAACATTAGAGCCTACATCAACATTTGGGCATGAAATGTAAGAGCTGTAACATTGATCGAAAAAAAGGTCACGTGCATAGAGCAGGCCCTTGGAAGTGATATAGTCTGTAATGTTATCGATGAAAATAAGGAACCAGAGAGGCCCAAAGACAGAACCTTGCAATACCCCACTTAAATTGAGACAATGAAAAGATTTATATCCCCAATATTATACAAAACTAGATCTATTTGTGAGCTATGTCTCAAGTAAAGCGATCAAATCACGCGATAAACCGTCGTATTCAAGCTTTATTAATAAACATTATAAATTCAAAAGCTGGCATGATTTACACGTTGAGTTACCGTACAAACCCATGCCGACATCTTTACCTCTCTCTCGTTCACCTGGTTGGTTTCGCCTCTGGCGTAATCTCCACTTTGAGTTACCATGCCAGCTTGTGCCTCTCTCTCTTTTTTTTCTCTTCTTTTCCATCTCTTTAATCTCTTCTATCTCTTCTCCTAAAGAAGCACCTTTTGGTTGTCCGTGAAACGTCGAGATCATCTGTCTTTAATACAATACGACCCAAAACCGTAACAACTTTATCTTAAACTGACTCCAGACGCGGAAGCCTTCGCTTTTAACTCTTGAAATATTGGTTATAATTCAAATTGTCTAGATATATGAGTAACCGTGCAAACGTGTCGAAATCTTTCATTAACTACTCTCTTTACCGTTACTTGTTGTTACTCCTTTTTTTTGTTTTTTTATTCTTGATGACTTGTAGTGGTGACCAAATGGTATATGCTTGGTAAAATTTTGATTTAATACTTTGTTGGAGCAATTATCGTTGGTAGACAATCAAGTACATATGGTGAGAATTGTATATTTCTATACCTGTAGTCATAAGACTTTAAACGCATATAGGATTACCCTGTTTGGCAATATCGAAATACTGACTTCTGCTTATGTTCAGTCAAGTCCCAAACTGGTAATCAACTGAACGGTGACGCGACGTCGGATCATTACATTACACCATTGAGCGAATAAACGCTGCCACGTCATTCGACGTCTTCAACGCAAACTTTTCCGTTTTTACTCGGCTCCTGGGGAAATTCCATTTCGCTATGTGCTTCCATTGTACGGCGACTCTTCGCCCGGTAATTGTGCAGTCTTTGCGCTCGCCGATTGCCTGATTCCCTCGAACGTATTCCAATTGAATAGACATCGCTAACTGTCCCATTCAAACCGGGCGATTGTTGGGGTGAGAAAGAAATTGTCAAAGTGGCGTGCCGATCTACTGCGGCTTTTCTAGACGACTCTTCCTCCTCCTGGATCCTATGTAGAGCGGAAGTTTAAGTTGTTTGTTATTTTTACCCCATTGTTGTTACTTTTACCTGGTACCCGGAAGAGGAACGTGTTTGTCTTATCAAATCGGATAGAGAGATCTGATGCCTTAGATCTTAATGGAATTGCCTAAACAAACGCCCGCCCCTGTGTGCTGCTCTTATACGATTTCGTATTCCTGGCGTGCCGTATTTAGTTATCTCCCGAGGTTCCGGGTTTCTCCGTGCGAAGTTGCTAATGTATCACGCCTTAGCTCTAGGGATAGCTGAGCGAAGCTGTGTCGATTAATTTTTGGGTAAATCGGGGTGGTCGGCTGTTACTTGGAAATGCGAAGTGCGTTCCCATAACTTTCCCTCACCTTCCGTTTTAAGTCTTTGATCGAGGATGCATTGAAACTTCGGAATTGTAGCTCCAGTGGGGAGTTATACTCTGTTATACTCCTGGATGTGGTGTGTTTAAGTTTACCCATTGGGGCCCGTACAATACGACGACGCACCATGCTCCATACTAAACTACTGTTCTCATTGTGGATAACGACCGCCCATACTCTGGAAACGTGACGAAATAACTTCCCCAGAACTTTGGACGGGACAAATTTGATCCCCTTTCTTACAGCCCAAACTTTGCACCTAGCGGCTTTAATATATTTTTACACCTTAAATCTTTCCTTTCTGGCCAGCAGTTCGATGATGGCGACTGGGTGAAAGGAGCTGTTACAAAATGTTTGACATAGAACGCTATACCACTTCTATGTGTAGTCACGCGGTTACCACGCTGTGATAAATACCTGAGCAATTGTATTAATATCTACTGATCAGTTTCCTTTTTGTTTTTTGTTGGATTCACTTAGTATTAAACCTCATGAATAAGCCTCTAAAGCGAAATTAGGAGTATAAGAGGAGCAGAAAGAAATGTGATTCTCGTATGGTACTTACTCCAAGTGCAGTGACACACAATCGGACACATGCTCGTCAATAAGTTTTAATGCTAGATTAAGACAAACGCTTACGCTTTACGTTGCATTCAGGAATTCTTTGAGAATTCAATGAAAACGCCTCCGGGTATATTCTAGCATACTCTGGGAAAGTGTGGAGGATACTTTGCCGCGAATTTCCACAGTCACATCCTGGATCAGGAACCTTAACCCATTTACACAGACTGCATGCATATCCCCCACTCTTTGCTCCAATTCTATTTCTATCTATATCTATATTTTGAGGTTAATCCAGGTGGTTTGATGACATTAATAATGCGATTCCATGGTTTTCTGTTATTTTTAAGACATGTTCTTTGAGGGTTTCTTTAAGAGTGACTTCAAGGATACTTTGGTTTTGTACTTTGTTTCAGAAATATATATATTGAACTTGGTTTTTCATATTATTTGAGATCATATTTTCACTTTTGCACCAGATTCCTAAAGAATAAGTAAATAGAAGCGGGCGGAAGTAAAGACGTGTAAATGAGATTGAAAGGAAAAAAAGAGTTCTGTACTTGAGTATGTTTTTCAGCAGTCATTTATATCTAGGCAAAAACCTATCTAAAATATTGCCGGTTGTTCACAAATTTAGATTTCTTCTAAATTTCTTCGTTATGGAGTGCGACCAAGATTTTGGACTCATGTGGAAATCAATGGATCACCAATATGTAATTTGTTCCAGATGTATGAACAAGCACTGTAGCACATGGAAGTCCTAAGTTTATCGCAGTGCGAATAATTTTGTGAATGCTAAGAGCATTTTGATTTTGTTAATTCATAATAATTATTAATTGCAAGTAATTATTAGCACAGAGAAATGGTTTAGGAATAGCGAGTACAAAGTTTCAACAGAAAAGAGAAGAGAAGATTACGCAGAAAATACCAGGCAAATAGATCATATATTGGTAACAAAAAGAAGAATGACATTCTTAAAAGATGTAAAACGGATAGAGACGCAACCACCGATACGGACCATTACATGGTAACGGCGCTGGTAAAACAGAAGATGACGAAGTTGAAAAATATGAGAACAGAGCTGAAACGATGCCAAGTAGAAAAAAATAACAGAGACTAAGATGAGAAGTAACTATACGCAATTCCTGGAGTCTGCTATCCAAACGGATAGACAAGCAGATATAGAGGCAGACTGGAAGCGACCACAAAATTGTTTGATGATTGCAGCTGAGCAACACCTTGGAAGTGAGCCTACTAGAATAAGGAAAGGATGGTTGAGTAATGCATTTGAGGAGGTAGTAGCAGAAATGAATGGTGCGCGAAGGATATGGTTGAGAGCGGGGAATCAAGAAGATCAAAGAACATAGTAGTAAGAAAGAAAAGTAAAAAGGTGATTCGAAGAGCAAAGGATTTATGGGTAGAAAACAAAATGAAGGAGATAGAGGAAAAAGGAAGGAATAAAAATTCAAAGAAAAAGACTAAGGAGAAGACAAATATGAATAACATGAAGGATAACAACGGCCAACTAACCGAAAACGATGAACAAACTAAATTAGTGTGGAAGAATCATCTTAATGAACTCCTAAATGAGCATACAACCGAGAGAGGGGATATGGAAGAACTACAAGAAACGATAAAAGAAACGCGGGATGAGATCGAAATACTAACAAAAGATGAAAGCTTATCAATAATACGTAATAGCAAAAATGGAGAAGCCCCAAGAAATGATCGAATACATATGGAAATGATTAAATATGGAGGAAAGATCATACAAGAGGAAGTGTGCGAACTAATAAAGAAAATATGGTTAGCAGAGCAAATGCCAAAGGATTGGGAACTGGGGACAATTGTAACGATGAAGGAAACTGGAATTAAAATCAGAATAAGTTCAGGTGAAACGGAAGCATTTGGGGTGAATAAGGGCGTAAGGCAGAGATATGCACTATCTGCTACTCTATTCAACATTTGTTTGAAATACATGAGCAAAAGTGTAAATAAAGGAAACAACAAACCGAGCGGCGCAAATAATCGCATATGCTGACAACCTCTTCATAGTAGCAAGACAAAGAAAAAGTTTAGAAATTATGTATAGGCAGATCAAAGCGAAGGCTGAATCTCTAGGATTAAGGATCAACGAGATGAAGACGAAGTATACACAAATAGGTGGAAGGGAAATTAAGGGAAAGGTGAAAATTGAAGAGGATACTTTTGAAACTGTTAACAATATTAAATACTTGGGAGCAAACATAAGCAGGACAGGAGACATCCTTCAAGGAATAAAAGAAAATGTACAGCAAATGAATGGAACATTTTACACGAACAAAAAGACACACAAACAAGCAACTTACCAAGAAAACAAAAATAAAAATGTATAAAACGTTACTAAGAAAAGAGGGAGAAAAAATTCTTCAAACGCAAGAGAGAAAAATAATATAAAGTATGATGGGGGGAATAATGGAAAATGGATTATATAGGAGACGAACGAACCGAGAAATATGGGAGGATTTGAATGAGGAAACGGTGACAGGAGTTAGAAAAATGCAAAGAGTAAAGTGGTTGGGAGGACACATATACAGGAAAACACCAGCAGAGCAAGTGCGAGCAATAATAGAATGGCAATTAGGAGGAAAGGGAGCACGAGGAAGACCAAAGACCAAATGGAAGCACGAAGTAGAACAAAACTTAAGAAGTGCGGGAATAAGAACAGGATGGAGGACGATTGTCGAAGACAGAAAAAAAATGGAAGGATGTAGTCAGATTGAAAGAGAGCGTCTGCGTAGAGGATTTGGCCCTGATCCAGCCGTAGAGGATCCGGAAAGCTTACTTATGGAAGCGGCGAAGCTCCGTTAGGGGTGTGGCGCCGTATATATATATAATTATTACCCTTGATATTTCTATTGGATTATAACTTTGGGGTTTGCTTTTTTCGGAGAAGCAAATTGGCAACTTACATGTCTTTGCTTCTGAGCGCCTCAATTCAAACCTGTCGGCCATTATGTACCGAAAAAGTAGTTGACTCGAAGACTAAATTCGTATGAATTCGCAGGAAGGCGAAACTAAAAGAAGACGAAAGTAAAAGCGGTCTTCCCTAAGGCAGAAGAATAAAATATCCACCGCCCGTCTCCGTTCCCCTTTCGCATCACTCCTCGCACGCGGAAAGAGGAATAAAAAGGAATTCGAACACAGTGGCAGCCACAGCTCTTGAGAACAGCTGCCAGCCAATAAGTCAACGGAAATTCGTTCTGAAATCTTGCGGAAAACTAAATGAAATACTCGACGCGGCTGAAAAGCCAGCCGCCGCTGTAGGCACGGCTTAGTTGCCTCTTAATATTGTGTGCAGTGTACCCGGTGTTTCAGTAAACGCGTTTAAATCGGTGTAATTAAGTATTAGATTATAAGAGACAAAAGCTTCGTTGGTTATTTATTTTTATTTTTAATGAATGACGCCGACAAACGAGGGGTAAAACGTAAATGGGATTAATTCCCCCACCGACTAAAGTCGGTAAACCGCTGCGACAGGGTTTTAACAACCACTGGGGTAGGTAGGTAGCTACAACGGTAGTCGGTTTTCGGGATTTGAATTGCCTTTAATTGTTTTCCGTGAGATTTGTAATTCTACCTTAATGAATTAGCTCTTTATTTGGATGTACTAACGACAAAGGTAGAAGCAACGGATTTGAGCGAAAATTTGTTATTGGGTTTCTACTACATTCCTTCATCTGTAATGTTAAGACTCAAATACCAAAAATAACGAAAGAAACCTCCCTTTACTAAGAATATCGTAAAAAAGGGCCCTAAATGGAGCCCTGTGGTACCCCAATTTTTACTGATGTATGATTGAACAATTTTTACTTCGCTCCACGGTAATCTCTTTATTTTTACTTTTTGATATCTACTACTTAAGTATGACTGAAGTAACAGCAATTATATTGGCAAAATCAAAATTTAGAAATTATATTATTTCAGTATCCTAAGATTCAATTGCGCGATCACACAAAAAATTTTATTCCGCAGGGGCTGATATCAATATTTACTTCCTTCAGAATTCGCATCAGTGGCATGCCGTCGATATATTTAATAATTTAGCTTTTCTAAGTTGTAATATTGGTTGCATATGGCAGAACGAGATTTTAAAAGAATTTATTAGGATTCATATAAAGCAAAATTTATTCTTTGCATTTAAATAACGATTCACATTATGGAATATTTTTAGTATTCACATAACCTTTTACAACTAAACACATCTTGATTCAATTCATGTCTTGAATTGTGATAAAATATGAATTATTTTTTATGCAGCTTTGTTTCATTAAAAGAGGTGTTGAACATGATTACCACCAGAATCACTGCATGCATCAACTCTTCGTTCCGTGTTTTCAAAAGCGTTGACTGGCATTATTTCCTTTATGCTTTGCGCGGCATTAGTTGTTGCTCCCTTCAGTTCATCGACAGTATGCAACACATTTCGATAAATTCTATTCTTTAGATACCCAAGTAAAAGAAAATCCAAATGTGTCAAGTCAGGTGATCTTGGAGGTCAGCCTATCAGCCTGTTTGGAAAAAATTCTTGCAGATAATTATGAATCTGTCTATCATACTGGAAGTATCCGTGTTGAAACTCGATTTCATTCAGCTTCACTAAAGGTGCATTTAAATTTTTTTGATACCGATTAGCTGTTATCGTGTCTCCAAAAAAATTGGCTCAATGCTATGGCTTCTAGATATTGCTACGCAAGCTCCAACTTACATTGGATGAAGCCGTGTCTCATTATACACATCGGGATTTCCCGATGACTATACACGAGACTGCCAAGAAACAATGGAACCACTGACAATGAGTTGGAAACAAGTTGCCTCAGAATAAAAAAATATTTTGTCTAAGGAGCTGTCATTTCTTAAATTTTCATTGAAGAAGTATTGTATTTACTTATTAAAATCTACAGAGTCTAACTCTTGCACAACCGATGCTCTGTACGTATGAAGGTGCAGCATATTTTTCCTTGTTTCCAGGATCCATATGATCTAGAACAATACACTTTGCAGTACGAGTATATAGTAATCTTCACTATATTAAAAATAAAAGTAACAATTTTAATATAGTGAAGATTTATACAGTTTCAAGTGTTTTATTTACATAATATGAATCTTCATCAAGTGAACGCCAAATCAATCCAATTATAGTAATTGGAATATATACAGGACAAATCAACATTTATCCACGCACACAATAGAAATATGCACTTGTTTGCTGTTCCAATTATCGCAGTTTGACACATGAGTGCTGTTGCAAATGTATACGAACATGCACAACCTTTTCCTGCGGAAACATTCGGCGAGGTACGTGAAATTGAACTACAAGTTTGTAGGCATGACATCTTGACACAATCAAAACGCTCATCTGCAAGCGGATTAGTTAATTTATCCATGCACAACTCCACTGAATATATCTATTCTCCATTCTCATCACTATGTCCATTTCGAAAATAAAACGCCAACATAAACATCTATTGTTGAGGAGAATACGTTTAGAACATATATATTACATGGATACCGCTATCACCATATCAGACTATATAGGTTACTGTTTCTAACATGTACAACCTACGATTTTCGAGCTATTACAATGCTTTAAATGCATGCGGATTCCGTGCGATTTATCATGGGACGTATGCGATTTCACAATTTATTAAACAGAGTGCCGCTAGACTTAGGTTAGACTTCTGTCAATGTGTGGTCAATGTCAACTACTGTTATATATAAATCTGTATGAGCGAGCTATTTTATCTATTGTGTGTTGCCAGAGAATTGTTTTATTGTTACATATTTATGTTTTGTTGCTGTTTCTGTTTCAAGAATTGGATTGATTTGGCGTTTACTTGGTGAAGATCCATATTATGTAAATAAAACACTTGAAACAGTAGAAATCTTCACTACATTAAAAATAAAAGTAACAATTGTTTCGCCAAAACATTGGCTTCATCAAACTAAAACTAAATAATTAAACTTACTCTATATAAAGCAACTACCCCCTCTTTGACAAAATGAATAACTATTTAAGGA
>JARFOC010000662.1:566137-577724 GCA_031763485.1 Osmoderma eremita | reverse complement strand
GAACTTTATAGTAAGTGATACTTTAAAGTCGCTTAATCGTGGTTTCTACAACTGGCCGTCTGGTTTTAGTTACTTTCGAGTGGAATTTTTCAGTTTAAGTCACTTTAAAGTAAATATTTTTGAAGGAATCCATTTTTATCCAGAAAAAAGAATTAATATTAAAAAATGATAAATTTTTAAGCGATAAACAAGCTTATTCCATGATATTTTTATCTACAATTTCAAAAACACTTGCCTAATAATTTATTTCAGATTAGAAATTTAAATTTATGTTGACTGTAAAATTATATGTTCATATTTATATATATAAACAATTGGGAAAAATTAAAATTATAAGGGCGCATAAAAAATTTAGAAGTACAGTCCCCAAGTTTTACAGTGAACTGGCTTTCGTTTAAATTTTGCGCCCATAAATAACTTCATTCTAAAATACTTATAGGCTTTCATTTTATATTCTATAACTTTTTTTTTGAACACAGGTGCCTTATGTGTACATATACAAAAATAATAACTTCAAACAAAATCTAAGAAGACAACATAAAAGAGAAAGAAATAAATATATACGTCAGACATATATGAACTATTTGCTGGTCGCGGGAACTACCCTGCCACGTTTCAGCGACCATAGCGATATACCGAGGCAGATCCGTTAATATTACCACGAAATTATTCCCCATTTTGGTAGTAATATGGTAACAGGAACGTTCTGTTTACGTTCCCATGTTATGTCGCGATATACTTCAAAGTCATTTTAATAGTCGTAATTACCTTCCCAGATACCTATTGTGCTAGTTGGGATGTAATGTCCACAAAATTACTGAAAAGATTAGAGTGAATATGAGAAAGAAAATTATTGAAAATTTAAAAGATTAGACATGATATTCATAATTTCCGTAAACTTGCTATAATGTATGTCACAATGGTTACAAATAAAATTAGAATGTCTGCACATCAATGACACGGGGGACCTTAATAAAATATTTGTCTTTCTTTTAGGGACGTAGTAGGTAGGGGTGATGACGATATTTTAATCTCAGTGTTTTGAAATACATACGTTCCAGCAGAAAAAGGAGAATCAACTCTATAGTGTAAGATGTTACATAATAATTTAATGCAGGAAATATTACGTCGAATTTCCAGAGAGGTGAAACTAAATCTTGATAACATAATGAAATAAGTATAAACTCTCTGCGAGTACGTTCCATCCAGAATAAGCACTCTAATTTTGATTTAATCAATGAGTTATACAATGTTACAACGCGTATCAGTAAAATCTGGGCAATTTCTGCAATGACGCCGTACATTGTATGAGCATTTGTTACCATATCGTTTGATGTGTTCAACAAAAGTAAGTTGATTATCAAAAATAATCAAAACTAGTATATACAATGTAGTAGTAAATAAGGAACAAATTCTCAACCGGCCCGGACAACATTGCTCCTGCTACAATTAAGGACCTTTAAAGATATTTAATCGATGTACCAGTGTATTTTGTTAATTTATCTTTTACTCTTGTTGTATATCCAGATGTGTTTGAAATATCATTAGTTGTTCCAGTCCATAAAAAAGGGAGATAAGACGCTAATTCAAAACTATAGTCCAGTTGCTCTAACTTCAGCTATATCAAAAATCTTAGAATACTATGTGCTGGAGATATTGAATATTTACCTAGACAAATTTGAAATAATCAATAAATATCAACACGGTTTCAGGAAACATAAATCAACATCTACTGCCTTGATTGACTTTTACTCCCAGTTCCTAAACTATGTTGAAAAACAGAGGGTTATTTTGGGTTTTTTTGTGACTTACAGAAAGCCTTCGACTATGTTCAACACGATAGACTGATCGAAAAGTTAAGTTGGTATGGAATAGGAGGCAAAGCAGCGGACTGGTTAGCCTCTTACTTCAAAGGCAGAACTCAGTTTATTACGATGGTGTTTAAATAATGGTGAAACTACTGTGCATAATTCCCAATGGCTTCCTGCGAACTGTGGTATGGTACAGGGTTCCGCATTGGGTCCAACGTTATCTAATCTATACGTCAATGATATAGCCTTGTTCTTAGCTGTCATTTATTTAACAATGTATGCTGACGATATCGCAATGCTAAATACACCGGACGCTGATACGGCAACTACTGAGATATCTGTAAACACTGTCTGGAATGTCTTATAGGCTTGGTTTTTCAATAATAAATTATCCCTAGGTTTAGATAAAACTAAATACATGTTGTTTCATGTACGTCAAAGGAAGCCATCACAATTCAATTTGAATTTGGGTGGCCATTATTTAACATCGTGTAATACAATCAAGTTTTCAGGAAACTAATCAAAAATTCTAAGAATTTGCATAATAAAAGAGGTTGTGTGGTGCGCCAAACACGAATCTTATGTATCTGTTGTAATCAGTCACATTGATCACAAGAACTACACCAGATTCTTTGTTACAACGATCAAATTTTTGTTCCAAAATGTCTTATATTGGTTTTATATCAATTAAATTATTAACTTTATTGCTTCTATAGTGTAACAATAACAGTTTGTAATTGTATACAAAATACAAACGCGAATACAAAGGGAAAGGCAAATTATTTAATGTTAATTCAACTGGGCTGCGAACTTTTGAATGTGTACATGCCTACGTACATAATTACCAAAGCCCTAATAAAATTTATGAGTTCCCAATATTATTACAATATTATTCATATTAAATAATGTGTAGCATTATACCAAGTAAAGTATAACTAATATAGCACATACTGTTTTCATAATTTTTGTATGTGATTATAGTTAACAATACCGATATTATTACAATATACCGCGATTATTATTTAAAAGGTTTAATGTGTACCCAATGTTGATATTTACAAACATAATATTGATTGCATACAAGCCATTTCCGATTGGATATGAAAATTTGGCGGATGCGCCTGTTATGCCATACAAAATGATTCTAAATTCACATTGATTGTTAAAATTTAAGCAAAAATTGAAGCTATTTGCACGAAATAAAAAAGATTAAATACCGATAGAATAATTTATAATTATGTATGTATATATGTATGTATATATACAAGTTGATAGTAGTCGCTGTCCGTCATCTCGTTTATTTAGATTTAGATTTTTCAATCTCTTTGGCTTCCCTCATAATCCTTGCCTGTAGATGGGTGCTTCTAGCGAGTGTTCTGGTGTTACTAAAATCTATGCTATGTCCTGTCGCCACGAGGTGTTGTGCCAACGACAAAGTAGCTTTTCTTTTCTATACCGCTACTTTATGTTCATCGTTCCTTGCGCTGATTCTTCAACTTGGCGGCCACTCTTAAGAATAAAGAAATTGCATAACTTCAACGCATCGAACAGCTCGCAAGATGACAACAAATCCATACAATCAGGACGTAAAAATAAACAGTGTGTCAATTTGACACACGTCACATGTTGTCGCAACGAAGTCGGGTTAACACAGGCTCCAGAAGAAGATGAGAGAGATAGCATCGAATCGCCGAGAGCTCCACCGTTCGCTAACGAACCAAGGAACTACAACGCGGAACAAACCCGAAAATCAAGAATTTTCATCATTTCCCTGCGAAAATATTTGCATTAATATATATATTGTAATGATCTTTTAACAACATCTTGTCGTTTCATTGTAATTGTAAAGATTTGTGAGCTAGGAAGCAATCGCTACCATCGAATTGTTGATCATCTGGGATAATTGAATAAGCGAAAGACTGCCACCTATACGATTGGCATTTGAAATTTAATATTGAAGATTCTATTAATATCCGTGGCTCAACCGGTAAAGACGGTCTCTGTTTGGTAGGGAGTAAGGGTAATCCAGCCAGCGACATGAAATTGGCATAAATAATGTTATTAGATCAAGAAATACTTTATTGTTTTTATAACTTGTAATTTAACACAAACTATTATACATCACACAACACTACACAACAAAAGGGTTTACCCTACTTAGAACGACACGCCAGTGGAATTCGTCGACTCCAAGTTGTGACCACAGAATCTCGAGGGCGCACAAGAAGGCCATATACAGTATAGTGAATGAACCATTCGACGATGCAATAACATCGTAGTACCGCAGAATAGTAATGGTTTGCCGTGGTGACGATGACAGGAATTTTGGATGGTTGCGAGAGTAAGGGGGAAAAATAAAATAAACAAATTGAAAAATTGAAAATTAGAAAAGTCAGATAACGTTAAGTTCGTGAGCAGAAATAAAGAGAAATAGTAAGAAAAAGAGTGATAAGAAGGATCGAGGTGATTGAAGTATTGGATAGAGAAAAAGGAGGGAGAGAGGCCGCACTGAAAAGAGAAGTGGGTGGAACGCATAATCACACATACACAAGTTGTATTTTATAAGGTATTTGATATTATTTCATTCGTTAAATTATATGTGCGTATTATTGATAAAGTAACATTTCAAAATTATATTTTCAAACACATCTTTAGGTTTCTTGATATAATTTAGATAAATTACAATTTTTTATTAAGTCACTAAATATTAATTTAACAATTGTCAATTATTGACCGTTCAGAAACTGCCAGGCTCGTGTCAATTTGACATTTACAACAGGACCAAAGTTTGTAATTATTATTATTAATTAAAATTCATTGCTAAATTGTTTTATTAGCATTTTGAAACATAACAATATATATGCTACATATTAATATATGGTCTCTTACAGCATCTTGCGGTGATTGCAAAATTAATTGTTTACTAAAAGATTTATCATGAGGGTTAAATAAATACGCACAGGACGGTCATTTATACGATTGTTATTTGACCTAATATTGGAGTTACCATTCATATCTGAGACTCAGTTGATAAAGGTGGACTCTGTTAGTAGGTAAACTATGCCGGTTCTAGCACAGTTTTTGTCTCTGTGCATGCGCAGACTTTAATTCGGGGTTTCAGCACGGAGACACTGTCCACGCAGGGCGACCCGAGTACGTCTCAACTTGTATGAGGACAATTTTTCGTGGTCAACAAACTATATATGTTGCAACAATATTCTTGCATCAAAACAGTAGCATTTGTCTTGGCACAAAGAACATATTTCGCCTACATATATGGTACTATATTCTCAAGCATATATTGACAACATTAATTTTTTTTTCTGAGAATTAAAATCAATTTCCCTTACCATTTTCGGCATAAAAAGTCAAATAGCAAATATATGTAAATACGCATTCTGGTACTTGGTACATCTTATTAAAAATTCCTTAATAAATTATTAGAGTAAAAAGAAATAAGCACGCAATAATTATATTAGGAAGAAATCATTGTCTTGTGCGAAATTATGTCCAAGTTGATTGATTTTAATTCTCAGAAAAATTTGTTTATGTTTTCAATATAAGCGTGAGAATATAGTATCATATATGTAGGTGAAATAGGTTCTTTGTTCTAAGAAGAGTGGTACTGTTTTGATGCCAGAATATTGTTGCAACATATGCAGTTTGTTGACCCGAAAAATTCCCCACATACATTTTGAGACATGCTCAGGTCGCGCTACGTGAATAGCGTCTCCGTGCTGCAACCGCGAATTAATATAGGTCTAGCCAGCGCGGATGATGGGTAGTAGTAATAAGTACGTCACTAAATCAAACAATATTTTATTGTTTTTATATCTTGTAAATTAACATAAAAGCATTGCACATTACACAACACTGCACAACAGAAGAGTTCGGAGCAATTTCATACATTACAACCAGACGAAGAACGAAAAAGATCGACGCGTCTGTGGAGTTAATCGAGCTCAAGTTGCCACCATAGAATCCGAAGGACGATGACGAACGCCCATGCGCTGAAAATATTGTATGGAAACCGTCTGCAGAACAGTTACGTCATGGTAAAGTACATAATAATAAGTTGCTGTGGTGATGCTGACAGGGAATATTTGAGATGGTTGTGAGAGTCACGGATAAAAAAATAATAATAAACAAATTGTAAAAGCCAGAAAAGTGAAGTTTATGAGCGGAATTGAAACGATAGTAAGAAAACTAGTGCAAAAGAAAGGGTAATTGGAAAAGTGTAGTGAGAAATATTTGAAAGCAATGGAACGCATGACGGGCGACGGAAGCATACAGAGCAGGGTGATACACGTTACGCACACATACAAAGGGTAGTATTTAAGGTATTTGATAACTTAATTCATTTGCTAAAATTATATGTTCGTATTTAATGTTATAGTAACATTGCAAAATTATATTTTCAATATATCTGTAGGGTTTTCCATACTAAAAAAGGTTACAATTTCTTGATTAGGTCATATTATAAATAAATTAGCAAGTGTCAAATAATCGTCACCGACTTGTGTCAACTTGACACAAAGAAGAATAAAAATTTATATTACTTAAAATTCATTAATTTATTAGGAATTTGAAACATTGCGATCTATATACAATACACGTGTAGGAACGTACAAACATTTGTATGTACAATGGAACAGCCGATATTAACTGCGGCTAATTAATTCAAGAGATACATTTGCATTAATTTCCATTTCAACTTGCGCCTAAGGGAGGCGTCGTAAACAAGAGTTTAAGGGGACATTTGTTAAAGTAACGGGCGGATATGAATACTGATGTTGAAACCATTTTTTCCCACACACCGTCGCTGGAATCTAGGCATATACTTTCCGCATGACGTGGAAGATCGTAAATTTGTTCTTATAAAGTCATTAACTGCTAAAATTACACTACGAAAGCCTTTCTTTCCTTCTCCTCTGCATTTTACTTCGGCTAATACCTATTACGATACGTAGGCGTTAAACAGATTCTTATCGAGTAATTCTTACTTTTATACCACATTTATCAAAAGCTATATTCGTTGCACGCACTTTTAGAACAATTTAAAGTTCGAGTTTGCCAGTTTAAATTTGAAAATTTACACAAAAAAGTTGATAAAGTCGTGCAAATTCAGTTGCAATGTACACGTGAAGTAATTTTACCAAACAATGACGTTGTAGGTGAAATGTATGTATGTACAATGTAAGTTAAGTTGGTAACTCTTAACTTTTTTTGTGTTAATCGCACGTCGCCGTTATTTGCGTGTTATGCCATACAAGCCAGATAAATGCTGACTGAGTGACCTTGTTACTTTGACCTACAAAATTTACTTTTTCCTCTTTGTTTAAAGGTGGGACAGCGTTACGCAATCCTAGGTTACAAAAAGTTAATTTCGTGCGAATTTATTATAATTTCCTTCATGAAAAAATAGCGGTGTTTCTTTTGAAATGCTTAGTCCACACTCATATGTGTTCATTCAAAATAACACTGGTTAACAAGTTGTTTCTCCCAAACACAAGAATGCCTGATTCCCATACACTTTTGCATGGTGTAATCAATTATGTGTTCAGAATTTTTCCATCGCCCTTAGTTTTTATGTTCTAGGATTTTTGCTTTTCCGCCTAAAATAGGCATGCATAGATACATATGTAGTATAAGAGAACATGTCTTGACGTTATTTCAGTCTAGAGCTCTGAACTGATCAAGCAGCATGCAATGTTTAATGTTTGAACATGTCTTGACGTCTTAAGACCTGCATTTCCCATTCCTAGATAGTATCTTTTGTTACTTCAGTTGTCGGCTAGAGCTCCATGAATGAACATATACGCTGACGTTGTTAACGTTTTAAAGAGTGTTGCGTTGTGGTGCTTCAAGCTATTGTAGTGAAACCGCGAACATTTGATCACTTGAAAAAATGACAAGGAAATGTGTAAACCACCCGACTCTTTTTGCTAAATTTGGGCCGAATTTACATTTAGATATCAAAAACGGTCTTTAACACCTCTTCTTAAAAAGTGCTATGAGCAGTATTTCAAGTGTAAAGTAGGTGATGAAGACAAAAGCTGGGCTCCCCATATTTGATGTGTTACGTGTGTCAGATTTCTTACAGCGTGAGCAATAAGTAAACGACATATGCTATTCCTATGATTTGGTGGGAACCATCAGATCATATTATCGATTGCAATTTTTGTCTTGCAAATATAAGTGGTATGATTACTAAATCCAAACATACTGTAAAATATCCTAATATTCCATCTGCACTGAGACCAATACCTCACAATCTGGAATTACCTGTGCCTAATCCTCCACAAAACATGACCCTAAGCGACGATGGAAGTGCTGATGGTACCAAGGGAAATGGATTCCTGCTATGTTGGCAGATGATTGCTGGACGCTGAAGAGAGACGTTTCTCATGCAAAGTACAGCCGAAAGTCATATATCAGCACATTTTCCAAGTAAATATATCACTTTGTACTTCATTTTTTCATGATTTATACACATGTTGTATTATATACCTTCACACATTCATTGCTTTGTCACTCTGAAACCCTGCCTGATAGAAAAATTCTGAAAACAGATATGAAATAAGTGCACAATGTACTACCAAGTTCACCGACTTTACCTCGTGGGACAAAATAAATCACAAATTTTGTTTACCAGTGGAATCCGATATCACGTTTAATAAATATTGATGAAGTTCCATCCTTAAACCCTTAAGAGATGAATGTTTCGTCAAGCGTAGTTGGCGAAATAAATCTGGATTCTTATTTCTTTAATTGTATTTCAATTCGAATTCATCTTCGCACTGAAAGCTTTGTATCCATACTCAGAAGAACTTAATGTTCCGAACAATGACTTCTTTCAACAAAATGGAAGAACTACATCAATACTTCAAAAATAATAAATATTTCTCGATGCATAGTTTGGCAATTAATCTGCCATCTTCAGGAGGAAGTATAAAAGAACATGACGGAGCATCCGCAGATTGAGCAATCCTCGTCCACAAGTTTTTTTCCGGAAAGAAGAAGGCGCAGTTCTTGAAAGGGCAAGCAAATAGTCAGATTTTTCAAATAAAAAGTTAAGAAGTATGTAAAGCGTTGAAATATTACTAGAAGATATACCTTGACAAGGAATGGAGTGGTTGCAATTTCAATTTACGTGCTCAAATGCATATACAAGTGTCTGTTTACTTTTGTACAGAAACATTTAAAAAAGATGTGTTATTTAAACTCAGGTTCGACCCAGAATGCTTTATTTCGCATACATATGATCGCAGATGTTCTACAATATATGAAAAACAATACAAGTAAAAACAATATAACATCTTAAATATAAATACCAATGCAGGTCAAACCAATCTTAATCCAATTTACCACAATCCACACCATTAAAATTAATACATGCAAAAATAGATTAATTAATTAAAAACAATCAAGTAAACTATTTGTTGCGAACTCTTAAATTATATCTATGTTTACATGGCAAAACATTATCACTACAGTTCTCAAGATCATTGTCGCTATTAATGACAATGGCTTCAGCTGCACCCTCAACAGGTGTTCCTTTACTTAGATCTACTACCTCCAAGAGATCATCAGAAAAATTTTGGTTAGGGAAAGACAGTATGTTAGCTCCCGAAGGTTAAGAAGGAAGTGGCGTGTTGTTCATTTCTGCATAGTCTTTATTGATGATGTTGAAACAGAAGAAGACAAATCCATCAAGTGTTCAAGCTAATGGAGATTCACTCATTCAAAATAAAATTCTGTATAAACAAAATTCAATAGCTCGAAAATTATACCTCCATAATTGGAATTTGCTACGCGCTAATCTTTTCATAACAAAACAGTTAGAAATTGAAGTTAATCTATCATCTTTCAATTTAAACGTTCAAACTTAAAGGATAAACAAACGCCTTCTATACTTTACTTTCCGAAGGAAGAAAGAGCACGGCTTTGTTATAATTTCATTACGGCATCCGCAGGGAACCACGCCGGACTAGCTCTGTTAGTGAATCTCTTATCTTCATCTCGCTCTATTAGCCAATGTATTGCGTCCCACTTCTTGCTTCCGTTTTCTTTCGTTCCTTCATCCTTTGACGACGTAAAGATATTAATTTTAAACGGAAACTAATTTCGAAGTGCTAGTAGCCTCCGCTTTTGCAGAAACAATTATCGGAGTACGTGAGCCGGCGAACCAGTAAAAGCCGCAACTATCTTATCGGATTAGATCTCGAAATAGCCGAGGCTAAAAATGTTTAACCGTTTAACCCGATACGTCTGGTTCTTACGGCGGTTATGGCTTGGGTATTACTACTCTGTTACCCGAACTAATTTCTATTCTGGGCGATGCTCTGGTTAAAGTTAAGTATAACTCTAGTAGTTTGTACGTGTTAGCAAAATGTGCATAAAACCGATGATTTTGTTGCTCCTATTCGGTTGAAAATTAACCTAATGCCCGCCTTCGATCGCTGTCTCAAAACATTGCTTTTATGCAGATTAATTTTCATCGTATTCTAATTAAGGGCCGTCGACTTTATAATTTTCCTTAACGATCGCCCCATAGCTAAGCGTCTTTTTACAAACGCTTGAGGAGAAGTTCAACTTCTCTATACTACTTACTCCTGCTATTTTCTCCCTGGGAAAACTATGGAATGCACAGGGCAAGAACGTTGCTTCTACTTTCCCGTCCAGCAGCTTGGTGGAAGAGGCGGAAGTAATTAACTTTATTATTTTTAAAAATGAACTTTTAATGAGGGTCTTATTTAAATTAGCGAACGATACGCTATGCTACAGGGCGACCATGTACTATATGGAAGTTTTTGGATCCGATGTGGCGGAAAATCAGCTAAAATATCGATGTTGTGTGTTCATGCACTAAAAAAAGAAACTGCCACAATTTCCGGCACGAATTTCGCACGAAGTTTGCAAAAGTTTTTGTAAAGTTTTGTGTATATTTTGTTTTAATTGATCTTCTTTGGTTAGCTACAACGAAAGATTTTGAATAATACAAAGTATCGGGAATTTCACACACCACAAATTAATTTAATAAAATTCGGTGCATACGGGTGACGCATTAGTGTGGTAAAGCTGAATATATCCGTTGTCATATAAAATATGAAGAAAAGTTATTTACGAAAATTTAAACATTTTAAAACATGTTTTCTTAAATGGAACATCCTGTATATTATTTCAGATTTAGATTAAGCTCATGGCACACACTTCCACTGTACAGTTTCATTGACTTCTATAGCGTGTTTCAGAAGTTACGGTCAATTTTGCATGAAAATCACGGTGAGTTCAAGGTGCTGTATATTGCAGACGACACAGTCTAAATTTTTTTTTACATGCATAGATTTTTGATATTCGGCCAGTTTCATAGCAAAGTGAAATTTTTTTTCAAAATTGTCAAAACTGAATAGCTAGTCAAAACTCAAATATATTAATTTTTCGATTATTTTAAATATGTATTTTATATCATAAAAACAAAGAATAGTTTAGGTACTTTCATTGTTATTAAGCACTCTCTATACCTAAGGTCATTAATTTCTAAGATATTTTAAAGTCTTCTTAAAAAGTGTGATTTCTTGAAATTATTTTAAGTACGTCATGGAAAAATGTCATTACAAAATACAAACATTTATAACTTACATTAATGATTAATAAAGGCCGGATAATATGCAGTTTGCATAAATTTGCATATTTTGTAGTAATTCAGCATATTTTAGGTATCCGAGTTTTATTTATTTATTAGATCAAATTTATTATAGGATAGGCATTACTAA
>JARFOC010000662.1:549013-566037 GCA_031763485.1 Osmoderma eremita | reverse complement strand
TTTAGTATTTTTTTAAATTGAACACCCTGTATATTTTTCAATATTTGGAAAGACAATATAATATTTAATTTAAAAGCTCTAACATACTCAAAAAGTTACGCGGGATTTTATTTTAATACGCGTAATACAGTTTTCTGGCATTAAAAATCGCAGTAGGCTTGGTTTGTCTCAAATGAAAATAAATAATACAATTCTACAGAAAAAGAATAAGGGTTGTGAGGAATATGTTAACATATTATGAAAATAGGCTACAACTTTTTGAGTATTCATATTAGAGCAAAAGTGTATTAAGGCTTTTAAATTAAATATTATATGGTCTTTCCAAATATTGAAAAATATGCAGGGTGTTCAATTTAAAAAACACTAAATTTTAAATTATCTTAAAAACACATCATTCAATTGCTTTTTTCTCAATTGCACCTTAATCAATACTGAAAGCACTGAATTATTGCTAATTTAACCGAATCTGTAGCATTAATAATAAGAAAGTTAGCAATAGCGCCCCGAAATTTTTGAACACCCTGTATAAAAATAGAAATAAACACCATGACAGAAGGAGTTTATTTACAAATTATTGAAATTAAACCCAAAATATACAGATAACACCTTTAGAGATGCTGACTCGTAAGTTTATATATTGTCTGTAGTTTTTACAAAAAAATTAAGGAAAATAATGTACATTCTTTATGCGTGTATCTATTCTGAGAAACCATTTTTGACGGCTATTTCTGTAATATACGATTTTTTACCGTATGAAACTCTCCCCCATGAGTTTCATACTGTACCTGACCGAATATTGCATTAAGGTACAGACACAAAGAAAGCAGGTTATCCAGCGCGTATTTTCGGCGCTGAAAATCGGTGCCGGTCTTTCCGCAAGGGCGTGCATAAAAGACGCTGGTTACGTGCCAGTTTAAAAGCAGATTTTGTGGTGTCAAGATGTCTAGTTCATCCGCAGATGAAGAATTCATTTTATTGGGGAATGTGGTTTTACTCCAAGGGTTTGGTATATACCAATTATAAACTAATTGCCACAGACGTAGGCGGTTACGGCAAACAAAGTGACGGTAGAACATTCCAGTCCACAAACTATTAACTACAAAGGATATCAAAAGGGGCGAACCTTTTAATCTTCCAGGAACAAATACGAATGCAGTTTTTATAGGAGACGAAGCTTATCCTCTTTTAGAATTCTTACTTAAACTATTTGGAGGAAAACAAATGCATATGGATCATGATATCTTTAACAAGAGACTCTCCAGAGCTCGAAAAAACAACGGAATGCACTTTCGGAATCCGTGAAAGAATTGCAAGGACTGTGGGCTGATATCACTACCATTCCCGAATTCGGGAATTGGTTGACAATTTTATTAAATCAATTTGTGTGGTGTGGATTTCCCGATACTGCGTATTAGCACTTTCGGCATACTAACTTCAAAGTGGCGCCTCTTCTCCAAACCCATCGAAGCAGATATATTTGTGGCAGACAACATAATTTAAATATATTTGTGTTCTACATAACACCATTCTTGATAGGCAAGGTTTTCGAAGACGTAGAAATTACACAAAGGAACCATGAAAATCAGGTTGTCGGAATACCGCCAAATACGGCAACAACAATTAGGTATACTTTTGCAACCTTTTTCTCTAATAATCCATTAATTTAACCCAATTAAAATAACATTTTACAAACGTAACCTTGTTCAGTGTAAGTGAATAATATAAGTACAAATTGTTTGCTTGTCATAAAATATTGGAAATAAACAAATTGTTATTAATAATTTCCATTTCGGATGCTATCTCGTTCCACAACTTTTGTAGCACGTTTCGATTGCTGTGAGAATTAAGTCGTTTATTCTATTTTTAATTTAAAGTCTGTAGAATAACATGATAATACATTTCTTTGTTACATATATCCTTGAAAAATTTCCAAGGAGTGTCATCAGGTTTATCCACTTAATTCCTTTATTCTTATAAAAGATTTGGAAAAGGTTAATCCAAATAAATAGGGACTGCGTAGTGTACTTACTTGTTAGTTGTTGGTGGGATGACATCCGCCAGGTTCGATAATCCCTCCCTTCTACTATAGGCCCTAGGTCCTATTGTAGACTGGATGCGATCCTTGAGTTGATCAAACAAGTCCAGACCCTTAAGGTAGCTAAGAATATTGTTGAATGAGGAATTTTTCAGGTCAGCTAGGGAAGTAATTTCCTTCCCAAAGACGGAGTACCTGATTCGGGTGGTCGCAGAACAGCGGCACGTAACGTGCTCTACCGTTTCTGCGTGCTCCATACACATTCGGCATTCGGTATCTTCCGATAACCCGATTTTGTGTAGGTGTTTTCGGAGTCTGCAGTGACATGTGAACACATAAGTAATTATTTTGGCCCTTTTACAATTAAGTTCTAGTATTTGATTTGTTGTTATTTGAACTATTTTCATCGATTGTTGGATTTTGTTCATCCGACGTTTCGTCAAATTGTCTACTGGCGTCCTCATGGTAGTCCTGATAAGTAGTGCTTCTTACCAAATTCATTCTGGTAAATATATCTGAGAATCAATTTTTGACATCTCACTATGCAGTCCTAAATCATTGGTAACCAGACATCTTTTATTTCCAGGCTTGGTGTGCTTATGGTATTTGCTGTTGGGGCCATATATGCTGCTTCTTTCAATTTTCTCTTTAAGTAATGTTTCGCTCTTGCTAGGATTGTCGCTTTCTCCCATTAAATTCCATGTTCTTCTTCCCAAGCATATTGTGCCAAGCGCGATTTTCCCGTTTCCCCCAGTCGAACCAGTTTTTGATGTTCTTTGATTCTGACTTGCAGGTGTCTGCCCATTTCTCCGATGAAGACCATACTCTTCCACATTCCCACAGTACTTGGTATATACATTTTTTTGTTTTGTTTTCGTTAGACGGCTTTCTTTTGGTTAGTGTCGCTATGTTCGTGGTAATTGTTATTGCTGTTCTAACCTTGTATTTGTTACCTATTCTCCTAATCTTTTCTGTTAGGCCTTTCACATACGGGATTGATGTAGTGGACACTTTGTCTTGCAGGTTTGGATCTTGGTCCTGCTTTGTTATTAATTCTGCCAGCGTCTTGTTTGTATAACAATTCTTTTTTAGTCTGTTTGTTATGTTGTGGAACTCCTTTCTCCTATCTTGTTTTTCTAAGCAAATGTTTCACGCTCTATCATATAGGCATCTGGCTACTCCAACTTTTAAATTGTTTGGATGGTTGGAATCAAAATGTAAGTATTGTCCTGTGTATATGGGCTTTCTATACACTGTGGTTTTGATTGTTCCGTTGATATTCCTATGTGCCAGGGCATCCAAGAACGGTATCTTGCCTTGTGCTTCCATTTCCATGGTGACTTTAATAGAGTTTTCTATATTGTTCAGACGTTGTAGGAATCCGTTTCAGGCTTCTTCGTCATATGGTCATATTGCGAATGTGTCATCTACATACATGAGCCACATTTTTGGCTTTTTGATGTATGTATTATGGCTTTTAAAATTCTTCCATGTAGATATTGCTTCATATAGGAGATTGCCCATTGCCATGCCAAATTCTTACTGATAGAACTTGTCTTCGACCTGGAAGCATGTGGTGTTCACACATATGGACAGTAGTTCCATAGTGGCATTCACACTTAGTGATCTTCTTTCGTCTGTGGAAAGTCTTCCTCTTGTTATTACCAGGGTGGGTTGGGTTGGTACATTAGTGAGGAGGCTGGTGACGTCAAAGCTGACCATCATGCCTTCTTTTTCAAGTTTCAGATTTTTTACTTTGTTTATGAAGTGTTGCCTGTTGGATGTAGCCGATTGTGTTTTCCCCGCTATGGGTGTAATTATACCCAGTAGGAATTTGGCCAGAGAGTGACCTGGGGAGTTTCTGGAACTGACAATTGGTCTTAGGGGGATATTCGGTTTATGACCGCATAGCGGTGGCGGCTTACTGTAGTGTGGTGTAAGGCTATGTCTTACGTATTGGTTGGGGAATTCTGCCCTGTATTTGAACAGTGTATTGAATATTTTGGATTCTACGAACGACGTAGGGTCCTTCTTTAATTCCCTGTATGTCCTTGATCTAAGGACCTCCTGTATTTTATTGTTATATGGTTCCACATCTATTATTGCTGTTGCATTCCGTTTGTCTGCAGGTAGGATTTTTATCGACTCCTCTGCTTTGAGCTGTTTGAGGTTATTTTGCTCTGTCGTTGTGATGTTATGCTTTATCGTTCGTGATTCTATTGCCGTCTATTTTTCCACCTATATTCCTCTGCCGCTTCCGGGGGTTCCATCTCTTTCCAGTACCATAGCTAGCGTTGGAATATGTTTGGGGGCTACCGCGAATTTCATGCCCTTGTTTAATATCTGTGTTGTGTTATTGTCTAAGGGTTTGCTGGAGAGATTTATCACTGTTTTTTGGATGTCTACTGATTCCGTCTTTCTCTGTGTTGTCAGCGACATCGCTTTTTTCGATGTTTCTCTTTATGTTTATTTCTACCACTAGATTATTTTGATGTGTGTAGATCTCAAATAATTATTTTAGAAATCGCTACTTAAAGATTTTATCGCGATGCCATTTGCTAACGAAACGATAAAAACGAAACACCACCAAAATAAGTTCTGGTTCCGAGCTTTGCTTTCTTCTGCAAATCATACATTAAACCACCGTTGATTTGATTTTGCGTAAGACAAAGATCTTCGACTATATAGATTTGTATTATACATTCTTGTTGAAACTCATTAATTGCATAATAAATACGATACGGTGCTGAACTGAATTATCTATCAACCGCACTTTCTGGCACAGCATTTTTCCAGATGTTTATTAAGCCGTCACAACGTCTCTGAAACAATAAAATACTTTACGACCTCCTTATAACAGATAAGTGCAGTACTCCTTTTACGGTTTCCGATGGCTGCGGCGCTGCGCTTAGGTGAACGCCTCTCCACCAGCTCCAACATCCCATGAGAGCCGTACATTCGCGAATCGTACGGGGTATCCGGCTTTTTAAGCTTCAAACGCTCGTAACTCCCATTTAAGCTTATCTTTACCAGATATACGACCCGATAGCATTTATTTTCTAGCCGGTGGGGAAGAGCAGTGGTGTGGGGAGCACGCGGAGGGGAGTACGCCACCGATAATGGGTAGCGCATCCTTTACGATCCATAAAACCGGAAGATTAGTTAATATCCGGTCGTTCTCGATTTTAATAAGCCGTCGGAATTTCACGTTGGTGCGGTGCTGGCTCACGTCAGTTTTAGGAGCGTTCGGATGAATACGGATACATGTGGCTAATGAATGAGATTAAATAGATATATACTCATTCATTCCATAATTATAAGTGCTTTATTTAAATCGATAGTTCTGCGCAATTTGTGACGAAATTATTTCTCCGTTGTTTTTTTTAAAAACTATTCCATCGAAAGTTAGAAGACCTTTGAATATTTACAGAGATTGTAGGTTGGTATCACTAGTGCACAATATCGGGAATTCCATACATTACAAATTGATATAATAAATTCGGTCAACCAAGTTCTCAATAACGAAATTATATCCAACATACACAGTTATACTAAATATGGACATCTATCTCTATTTTTAAAAGCTTTATATTAAATTGACTTTTATGTTTGTATGTACCACGATTTATTACTACAGTTTTAACACACTTCTGAATGTCTTAGCGATCTGAAACATTTACATACATGCGTGTCCGAGATGACAAGAGCATAATAATGTATTTTTAAGCAGATTTGATTATGGATTAGTATTAAAAATAATTATTTTGTGACCTAAAAATTAAAATTTTTGAGACCCTCCTCACCTTCAAACAGGACGGCTGCATGAATAAGTACAACCTTTATTCTTATACTGTTAAAAATCCACATTTGATGCGAGAACAAAAATTTCAGTATCGATTTAAAATACATCTTGGGATCGGCTAATTATTTGCCCCATTGAATTACCGGAAAATCTAAACGGGGAATATTCTCATTATGCACTAAGAGTAGGTAGTTATTGGACCAAGCATATCCACAGCGGTGGATCCAGTATTCAGATTTAAATCCTTTAGGTTCTCTTTACTGGGGGGCGCATAGAGGAGAAGGTCTATGGCGAACTCATAAATAATGAAATTGAATTAAGATAACGCACCTGAAATAAATGAAGCAGGAAGAGGAATTAAAAGATATTTTTTAAGAAAATGCAATACTTGTATTCGATCCGGTGGCAAACAGTTTCAACACTTGCTCTTTAAATAAATAAATATTTTTCACTGTAATTTAGCAACTGGTTTTATTCAACCCGCACCCACGTCGAATGGTGTTGTTATCTATGGTTGCGCTACAACAATTATAATCTGGAAATATGGGTTATATGCAATCCTGGCAGTCGAAATACTGATCCGAGTTTGCGATTTTCATTAAATTCACAGAAGCGCCAATATCTCGATGACTACTAATGTTCTACTGTGGTCATATTTCGATATTCTGGTCACATTTCGATCTTCTGGTTAGCCATGAACTGGCCGATCAGCCCTTGAAGGGTTATCGTAGGTTCTTGAGACAGACTATATGTAGTTTTTTGGAAAAATCCCCACATGACACAGCTCCCGTCAGAATCTATTTAGATGCGATTTTTCATTTTCTCATCATTTTATTTTGTCGTGATACTTAGGTGTAGCAAAAGGGACGATATACGTATCTATTTCGAAAATTTAACGTAAGATTTCGTCCAAGTACGACGGATATCTGCTGAAGTAATTAGAATTCTTAAAAAGACTAACTCTTTGGCATACTGTCAGGTTAACAATGGTGGCCAATTTAACTAATTTTAAGTTACTTCTGTATCTTTTTCACCTTTGGTAAATTCAGTATTCAAGTTCAATTGTTCCTATACAGCCTGAACTGACATTTCTTTTTAAATTGTTACATGTATGCAACTGACGGGTGCGATTGAACTTATGTACGTTAGCCAATGTTACTGTCTTTTTCTTTGCCCAAAATCGCTTCATCTTCTCACTTAATTCTTGTTCTGATGTCCAGGTTCTTGGTTCTAATTTTGGGGTTTGCCTGCAAATTAGTGTTCTGGAAGTAGATATGCTCTGTACAATTTCTTCTGTGATACTGGCTGTTTCCTATGATTTCAATTACCTAACCAACTGTGCTTGACTTTAAGTGAGATAGCAAAGTTGATAATCGTGGTTCATTCTGAGAATATGACCATAGAATCTTAATTTTCTTTACCAAAAAATTTCCGAAATGTCCTGTGCTGACTGGTACAAAGGTCTTTCGCAGCATTTTCCTTTCCTGCTTTTTTATATCCTTAATTGGAGATCTTCTTCCCATGATCTTGGATTCTGAATGTTTTAGGTTTGATTACCGTATTTTGAATTTCTAGATATTGATACGGTAATTGTGCATTTCGTTAACTATTTTAGTCACAGTAACAGATAAATCACAGTGACTTTGTTGTCGATGTGTTTAAAGTTTTATATTCATAATACAATAATATGCAATTTATGCACAACCAGTTTGTAAGAACAGAGTCTCTCATAAATGTCATTTGATATTATAGCAGTGGTTTTATCATTAACGCCACTTCCTAGTATCCTTAGTTTTAAATAAATGAAAAGGGAAATTTCTTATTGGGTTCGGCAGCTACAAGCGGTACCAAGCGGTACTACTTAACCTCCTCTCACCTGTCATGCAAGTGGTATAAATTAATTCACTGACGGCGTTTTAAGATAAAAATATATTGAAAATAAATAGTATAAACTAGTCTATAATCGTATATTGTTTAATACAAGTGTATAAAAACATTAAGCAAATTGTCGTAAATAACATTTGCATGGAAACATACCTATTTACAGATGCAACCCTAACCTAAAAAGTAATATGTATGTATATTTCCTTACATTGTCGTTCTCCTGTACCCGAATATGTTTCTAAATAAATAGTTTCCTATTGCAAACCTTAATTACTAATTAAAGTTGAAGGTAGAGTAAATTTCAATTACTTACATAGAATTACATAGTACAGTAACAATTACATAGAATGGGTATAGTTTAAAATATATTTGCAATATCACTGGTATTGCAATAAACATATACTTCAAGGATATTATACTGCTCCAACACTTTCTAAAATATTTTTGGAACCAACAATAAAACCCTACAGAAGGAAATATAAAGGAATGTTGATCCCAATCGATAACGATCACCTTCTTACACTTAGTTTCGCAGACGACCAAGTAGTTATCGCACAGGACGAGGAAGCTTCACGTGGAGAAACCTTGGAGTATAATTTACCAAGAACGGCTTCGAAAACAACGTTAGTAAAACGAAGTACCTAACAACCGAACAGAAACTCATAGTAAATCTGGAATTAGAAGAAAGTATGCTATTTGTCAAACTGACTGCACATCACACACTGTGTGAATATTGGACCTTAGATTCGAAAGGACGGGTGGTGTTTGGAATGCCAAAAATGAGCCCGGCTCTAACGGCCATGGATCTGTACACATTAATGAACGGTATTGGATATGGCAGGTATAAAATAAGGGTAGAAAGAAATAGGAGATAAAATACAAAAAGCTAAGAGACTACAGTATTTCCGACGACTTTAGTCAAACGGTTCCATAAACAAACTCAACTCGGAACACCAACGTTCCTAGATGTCACAATCGACTCACATTTAACATGGCAGCCTCATGTAAAGGAATTGACAAAGAAGCTGTTCTCATCCTTAGTCTACATTCGAAGTTTGCACTTATTGCTGGAAAGGAAGCCACAGGAATTGCGCATTTTGCTAACTTACACTCTAGTCCGTGGTATGCCATACTCTTCTGGTGGATACCGAGAGAGACACAAAGGGTATTTGTTCTACAAAAACGAACTATAAGATATCTGTGTAACATAAGAAGAAAAGTAGAACATATCACCATACTTATTTTACCTCTTCTCGTACGTCACCTACGTCCACCAAAACCAGAAAGCATTTACACTAAATGAAGACAACCTCAATTATAACGTACTGAAAACACGCACCAAGAAAGCTCTGAATCATTGGAGAAGAAAGTTTTGTAATCATTACCTAAACGGATTCAAGGATTTCCCCCAATATTTTCGAAACTACTGTAAAGAAGCGTCCTATAGATCGTCTCAACCTCCGAATGCAGTACAGAGCTTATGAGAATTCGATACACAGTTGCCAACCGTGTATCGCCGAATCAGCTCTACATTATTACATCCGGCTCCATTATTTGGGTTTCTGACAGTTAAAATGCACATTTTGAAGAAAATAGGAAAATATTAAAAAAACATAATTTAACATAATGAAAAAGCCCATAATTTTATTTATTATTACTCCACATTAACGTAATTTTTAAATGTAGTGTCCTTCCAAGCTTTATTTACTGCATGCTCCGTATTCACCCATGATATATATATGTTATAGTTCGACCTGAAATAATCAAAGTTACAGAAATGTCAAATAGCAAGAACTAAATTGTACCTTCTTCTCTAAATTTCTTGATCTCTCGTAAGTATCTGTACCTCCACCCCATAAATTTCGTCTCGTTCGATGAGTATACCTTTACGTCCTACTTTTTTATATTCGAAACCCATATCGCGTAACTATCAATATAAAGTTTGTCGACTGAAGTTAGGAAGATCATCATCAGCATTGACAGGAGCAAGAATTGCATTTAATGTAGTTGGCATATTCTGTATAAAAATACCTTGCAGTTTACTTCGAATAGGTGCTTACGTGTTCTCATCATATGTTTGTAATCGGTTATTTCGTTGTATGGCTTTCCCTTTCTTAGGTTCTTTTGGACTTGATAATGAACCAGTTTGTTGCTCCTGTTTTATATTATATATTGTACGCTCTGAGCAACCCAAAGCTTTACTTGTTTTTTGAACGGCAGCACTCACATTCATAGTTTTATTAAAATAATTTAAAATATTTGCAATAATACACATTTTCTCCAGTCTAAATGTTTCCCCCTTACGCCGTTTTCTCCCTACGGACTACATTAATGCAGTGAAAACTGTAATTAAATGTATAGGTTATAAAATTTCAAAAAATCAAGAAAAACATCCATATTACCCTGTGCACGCTAGAAAAAGATGGGAGGATTATGAAAAGAACGATTTGTACAACTATATATAAACAAATTAAGGTGGAATTTAACTAAAAATATTTTAAAACTACGGCGATAACGATTGACAGCAGTTGACGCTAATAGACAGATAGATAGGGACTTTGTCGACGCCGACATATATTAATAAGTTGCAACATAGCAATCGCAAGTGAAGGTAGCGCTAATGACAGCAACTAAAGATAGAAAAAAAGTTCCTATTATATTCCATACTGCATATGGATGTTGAAACGATCTATAGGTAAGTGTACTTTTTTGATTTAGTTCCACTACTTCAAGCTACTGTATCCTATTATTATTTTATATGGTAAACTGATTTTTGAGCAAGCCGTTATATTATGTCAAAAAGTTCGTAAGGAGTTCCAATACCAGGCTACAGATTAAATTATAATTATTACAATTTTGCTTCTCCTCTTCGTTCAACCGTGAACGTGCTTTCAATAGCGTGTTTCTGGAGCGATTTTCTCGAAAGCAAACAAAAAGCCATCGAACCGGCGACCCTAACGTGTCTTTGGCGTCGCAAATCGACGATTATTAGATCAGTATCCGCAATTATCGTACAATAAACGATAATAACCAACGAGCACGCGATTCTATACGGGCAGAAAAAAGGCCTTCGCCGCGACAGGACGGTACAGCGAGTAGCGACGAAATTACAATTTCTCGGCAAATATTTGCGTTCCGGTTAACTGGCCTTCGATATCTCTCTCTCGCTCACGCTCCGTAGAAGAAGAGTGCGAGTTAACGCCGCCACTGAGGACTCGGAAATCCCGGGGAGTGAGAAAAAATATCTAAGAGCGGGAGGAGAGAAAGAGTACGCCGATACGCGTAGGTCCTTTTGATGTTTGACTTTGATTACGGAGTCCTTCATGCACATTTTTAATTATAATTCGGTCGCTCGTTTAATTTAGATGGTAATTTTTCTAATTTTTATCGCGTTCCCTTTTTCTGCGTCTCCCCTATTTATTTCGGTGCAGCCGTTGGCTTCCCCACCAACACATAATAAAAAAAATTCAAAACCGGATATTAATACTCCCACGTTGTAATGACTGTCATTTCTGATGCGGTCGCAAGAGAAATATTTTAGCGTTTTTTTGGACTTGTCAAAAAACGGTAAAATGTAAAACTATGCATAATATAAGCACTGGTCATAACGGCATTACCAATATCATTTCCACAACCTTCTAATATGGAAACTACAGAAATTCAAATTCAAATGAAAATTGCGTGACCTCGAACGCGTTCCCATTGATAACAGGATTATGACGTCAGTGATATGTGAATAACAATAACAACAGTCTTTTATTTCCCAACACGTGCTACATATGCTCCAACACGTTGGAAACAAGTCATAGGTCCTAGAAGTATACTCTACATATTGAGATAATCATTTATTGTTTAAGAAGTTATAGTTAATATGTACTCAATAACTTTTTTCTTAAACTTATTGAAATTACTTACTGTTTTAAGTAATGTATTACACCGTATCGCATCGCGGCTACAAAATTGTAAAAATAGAAGATGCTCACTACCTGAAAGTCGCAAGACCTCTTAACCCGTAACCGGTGATGTGCGACTTTTGTCACGTCGAGTGTGAGGTGGAGTCCGTCAGACCCCCGAGTATGTTTTTTTTTTATACGAATTAGGAACTGTTTAACTTCAGTATTATGGCATAATCTGGAGTTTATTTAAACTATTTATGTTTAGTTAGTTCTATATTTTAATATAACCATCAAAATTTTATGAAAAATCCCGGAAGTGTGAAAAACTATATAATTTTGGTAATGACCGGCAATATTTTGAAATATAAAACACAACGTTTTATTTTGCAAAAGAATTTGGGTTTTTTATATTAAGAAGAAACAAAATAAATACTCAGATGCAATAACAAATGATTTCATTGTTAAACAAAAAAAAAACGACATTCCTTCAAAAATACATTTATGGGAAAACAATATTCAGTTTCACTCGTAATGTTCAACGCAGTTTAGGCATATTTTACGACTGCAAGATAAACATACTGGTTTTTTGCATCTTGTGCATAAAAATGACGTTTTTCTATGGATCGTGGATGAGCACAAATGACAATACTTCCGTACATCCAATTTATCTTCCTGTTGATATGGAATTGGGGAATCTATTCCAAGAATGCACCCGATTGAATTTCTAACGTGAGTGCTGATTTTTGTGTTTTCAAATCTTTCTTGTATATAGGGAATAGTTACTTCTTTAGCTAGATGCTTCATATAGATAAATCTAGATACGGTCCAGTTATTTTTATAACTGTTATATAATACAAATGAATTGACCGTATTTATACCAAGAAGATTTAAAAAAATTGTCATTGGCCAACGTCTGGTCTTTCTTGATGAACTGTACATTGTAGTCTTCTCATCCAAAGCATCCACGCCGCCTATAGATAAATTATAATATGTAATTATTTCTGGCTTATTGCTATCAGGAACAGTACCTCGACAATGATGCATAGATGATAATAAAATAGCAGATTTATTTTTGAAACGAGCGTCATAATTTTGGTAAAACCATATAGAGCTGAATCAACTTGCCTCTTCTTATTTGCCAAAAATTCTGGTGGCATCTCTTGTTTTGACTTCCGTAACGTACCGACATAAGTCAAACCATTTCATTTAAACTCTTCAACGAACTCTACCGAGGAAAATCAGTTGTCGGCTGTAACATTTCTGTTTGTTCCACACAGTGGCTTTGCTAGTCGTATAACAGTTGGGTGGATTTGTTGAGCTTTTTATTTTCATTAGAGAGACCAATTCCGTCCGAGACTTTTCCCGTATAAACATATGCATTATAGGCGTAAGTCACTCGCAATCATAATTTTGATTCCATATCTTCGAGGTTTATTCGAGATATACATCCGGAATCTAGATTTTCCTCTAAAGCCAACAAGCATTTCATCTACGCATATGTTGGCAAAAAGCTGTAAATATTGTTTTGCAATTGTCAAGAAATATATAAAAAATTTCATTAATTGGAGCTAGAGCGTTCTTCTTTACTCGTTCTGGCCTAGTTGGGTTATCAAACCTAAGCCTCACCAACAAAACAGAAAACCTTTTTCCACTCATGACACATCTCAAGATTTCTCTTCCGGTTCCATCGGTGGCGAAGAGGGCGTCAATATCTTCATCGTTAGATTTACATGTGGCTGCGTATACAAGTAGTCGAAACAATGCTCGAATTTCATTATTGTTGGTATTCTTCAAATCCACTCGCGATGGGTCGCTGTATTTTTGACGCGTTTGGTCCAATGTTTTGTTCGTCCAAGTTACGATAATGGCTATTATTTCGTCAGTAAACAAAAGATTACAAATTTTAACTGGATTTGCTTCATAAATTTCGAGCTTCGCCTCTTGGTCCAGGTAACGTAACAACTATACTATGGCTGGGCGTTCGCATATTTCTCGTTGGTTCCATTGAGGACCATTTATGTCTACTTTTTTCATAAAAGTATGTTCTTTCTGTAGTCGAATCGTTGTGGCTACTTGCACCGACGCACCGGAGTCCAGTTCATTATACCATCTTAGAAGCGTACTTTCATAATCTTTATCGTTAAATCTAACAGTGTCTTTTGAAGTACTAGCATGTAAATCCATCTAAAATAGCATAAATGTCAAAACAAACATTAACATTATTAACCACAAAAACTTACGTTAGCAGTGAAGTGGAGTCAGCGCGACTCCCTAACGTACAAAAGCACAAGCACACTAACACACGTTTCATGTCGAACTGGAACCATCGTGACAAACAAGACTCATGTATCCGAACTAAAGGTATATAGGCTTGCGTCTTTGCCACTTAATACACAAGGTAGTTAAAGCGAATAAAATAACTGCCTGAGTCTGATAGACTCAACCTCGCCCGTTACGAGTTAAGCATTCAAAGAGCATAGCACACTTCAGCCAATCTCTTGCACAAGAAGTCAATGTTTTCCCAACTTGTACGTGCATCGATGTACATTTCTAGAACTTTAGTACTCTCAATGGCCTCCACTATGTTGCTCCCTAGTTGTACTGCCAACCTCAAACAACGATCTAACCGTAGGGAATGGTATGCGCAAAGTCTTTTCTATATTTATGACTAATTTATTTTCGCGCATCCAATTTTGAATATATTGATATGCTGCCTTCGCTTTTACAATGAAATTGTCCATTGCATTGGCTGTGATTATTATGCTAATGACATTAGCAACGGAATCGATACTATCTTCATCTTCAGAGATTATTATCGTAATGTCATCTGCATAGCATACAACTGCAAAATCGTACAGGAATTCGACTATATCGTTCGGAAACAATGAAAGCAATAAGGGACCAACTACCGATCCGTGCGGTACTCCCATATTAATTAGAAGCGAGGATGATACTACTCCATACTTTGTTGTGGCGTTTGTAACCGTTACCGCGACGAATTGTACCTCACTAAATAAATATAAAGTAATCCAATCCAGTACCCCACCGCGAAAACCCAAAGCGAATAATTTATCGTACAGTAGACGGTGATCACCACAGTCAAATGCTTTTGTCAAATCGCACAAGACGGCTACAGGGTAAAGTTTGGGTTCCATACCACGCACTATGCAGTTGTATACCTCCATCAACGCAGTAATGGTGGACTTACCAACTCTAAACCCATGCCGAGAGTGAGACAAAAGATTGTGCTTCTTTATAAAGTTGTCCATACGGCTAAGTAGAGCATATTCAAAGAGTTTCGAAAAACACGAAGTTAAAGCGATTGGTAATTACTCATTATCATCAGAGCGTCGCCCTTCTTATGAATGGGCTTAATTAACGGAGTTTTAAGCAGGTCAGGAAAAATTCCTTGTTCAAAAGAACTATTTATCAAGTGTGTCATAGTTGTTATTGTTTCACGTTTGCAATGCTTTAACGTATAAAATACAAAATAGGATACGGTGGCTTGAAATAGTAAAAAAAATTAAAGAGAAATAAAAAAATACCCTTACCACCTCGATGAGTGAAGAACTCCTGGATACGTATTTCAACTTAGTTGCCCTAGTACGTATCCAGGAGTTCTTCACTCATCGAGGAGGTAAGGGTATTTTTAAAATTTTTTTTTAATGCTTTAACATATTAGCTGGTATTCTATCTGAATCTGCAGTAAATTTGTCTTTGATTTTACTGAATACAATCAACATTTCAGTGTCTGTATATGGATATAAGTACAAAGTGAACTGACTGAATTTAATGTTATTATTGGGTATTGCCTGGTAAGGAATACTATGGGCGGTGCCTATAGAGTTAGTTTTAAAAAAATATTCATTAAAAGCATTGGCAATTACGGTCTGAGATCTTATTATCTCATCACCACGCTTAATAACCATATTTTTATTCTTAGTGTTATTATATTTATTTTGGAGACGATTAACAATATTCCAGGTTATTTTGTTTTTATTTCTTTGCTTTTATTTATTACGGTAGAGTTAGTGAAATAATTGTAGATGGTCCTTAAGTACAATTAAGCAAAAACCCTCTTTCAAAAATAATTTGTCAAACAAAACGATTTCTTAAAAATTGTCCAGACGACTAACCTCAGTCCTTAAATTACATCAAGAAGATATTTCGTAGAGTCGTTTTCATAGATGTCTATTAACAATATTTTAATTTAATTTTATGTAAGCTGAAAGTCCTTATCATCACTTCTCTATTAATTACTAACTGTACCTACTATTTAGTATAGAACTGCCTCCTTTTATTAATGGATACTATAATTAGTTAAACCTAGTACGTAATTAGAACACACAGAATTTTCTGCATAAAACACTTTTGAACGTAAGAAAATTCTAATTAAAAAAGACCTTGGTCCGTAACGATAACTGCATAATTCCTATATTTATATCAGTTATCTAAAATTCTAATTAGTTAAGTATTCTCGCAAATGAAAACAAAAATACAACAAACTTCCTTCAGTAATCCTATCTACTAATTTTATTACATTCCTACCAAATATCAACAAACATAATTAACCGAGTAGATTTTCCACGGTACACGAGATTCGCGAACGAAAACTCGGCTAAGAGACCGTAGCAGAGGAATTTGTGTTTATCTGCATATTTACCTAACTACCTCTCTAGTGTATAACAACTTTTAGCAGCGTCCTAGGTTCTAAGCAAGTCGCCCTGATAGTCACTCTGTATGTAATTAGTACAACGAATCTTAATATTCCGTATCGCAGGGTATGAATAATTTATGAATATGAATATAATTTAATTACAGGGTAGCCTGGTGAGTCAGAACATGTCGTCCGGGGTAATTATTAGCACACACAGTCTAGTGCTGCAACGGGTCACCAGATGGCAGAGCGGTAGCTACACCTGCCTGGCCGCCAATCCCAGAGGTGAGACGATGAGCCGTCCCGTGATACTCCGAGTCAGATGTAAGTTTGAAATGATCTATGTGAGAATTATATACCGGGTGTATACTTAATAATATAACATACGTGATTCCTTTCAAGTACGCAACCCAAATTACACAGAAGAGAAACTTTAAAAAAATTCCAAATGACTTTAAAAATAGATAAGCTAATATTTTAATACAATAATAAGTTAGATTAGATTTAGGTTATTTTATTATAAGCAATTATAACAGTTTTACGGAAGAAAATAGTAAAATATAATTCTTTATAGTAGCTATGTAGCAATCGTTCGGTATCAGCGCTAGTAGTAATACAACCCAGGCTACGTTGATAACGTTATTACAAATGCTACGGATGTGGATGGATTTCGAATCAATAATAAAAAAAAAGATTATTAATAATTTCGGTTTGAATTAGTATTACTTATGTGTGAAATAATAAAATACA
>JARFOC010000662.1:512434-535365 GCA_031763485.1 Osmoderma eremita | reverse complement strand
AGAAGGGTGGATATCATTGGGGTGGATTTTATTGTACCTTTCGGTTTGTGGCGTCTTTGTTCTGACACACCTTTTGGGTGTTAGAAGTTGCCGAAATACGTACCTGGAGTTCTTCACGCATCAAGGTAGTAAGAGTATTTTTATTTTGATTTAATTTTAGTATGACTAGCTACTGGCTGCTATTATTTTATACTACTATTGATTATAAGAAAATCAAATTCCTTTGCTAACAATACTCCTGGTTTCCTCTTCAGAGGAATTGCAATTACGCTTTATAGATTAGAATGGGTCGGAGGGAATAAAATAAGTTTACGCGAATCTACTACTTCAATTGAACTACTTGTTAGAAACGTTTACCTGGAGTGGAGCATTTTTAACAATTTTACTGGCGAAAATTCCATCCAAAAAGCAAATTTCAATCCTCAAATCGTGTATGAATTTGCAAGCGCTCCTCTCAGTGAACTGGCCGGCGTAAATAATCTTCGTTTGTGTCTCGAAACAAGCGCACGACACTAATATTTGCGTAATCGTGCTTAGTGGGAAAAACGTCAACATTTTCTCCGTTCTCGAGATACTATTCAGTAAACAGTAATATCGAACCAGTATGGCGTAGTGCGACAGTGCCACCAATTTTGGATCGTGTTCGGTTCCGTGGCTGGTTATTATGAACGCCGCCTTTCTATTCGGATCCTTAATGGCGACGGGAACATAATTGGGGTTGTCCTTGCCTTCTAGGCACTTCGAGAATTCTAGAAAATCTTTACCGTCGCCGCCAAATCTGATAATAAGGCATTTTATGTTTTTCTCCTTAAAGGCTCTCTGGTATAATCTAGCAGATCTTTGTCCGCAAAACGCCACTTTAGGTTGCAATATACCCATAATGCGTTTAGTATCGTCGTAAGGTAAATCAACGTGAACGGGGGCTACTACAGCTCCTGTGAATAGAACGGCCAACAAGGCGACAGTCTGATCTAAATGAGTTATACTGCTGATGACGACCACGTGATGCGGCTGCACCCCTCTGTTTTGCAAGTCGTCGGCTACCTTTATCGCCCTAGCTCTCACCGAGCCTTTGGTTTCCGTAATGCCACTCAACGCATCGATCTGAAAATTCAATTTAGAGGGAAAAAACGCAAATATTTAGTGGTAATATATGTGCAGCGGTTAAACAGACCTGGTGGAGCTTATCTTTGTTTTGGTTCATGCATTCGAAGTACCTTAGTCCCAGTCCACTAGTGAGAACCATGGTTTCAAGCGACGGGCCTTCGACATTGCCGAAATGAAGGTTGGTCTTCACAACGGGAGTGGTCATTTTTTTCTTTTCGTTGTATTAATTATAGTTTATGGTTTCACTGGATTTTTTCATTTTGCAGCCGTCTAAATGACAAGTGATAGGTAGCAGTCAGGACATTCAGGTTATGATAACGTTATTGATTGGAATTGGAAGAGCTAGTGAAACTCTATTAAACTGATAAGTAATTTGTCGATTATTTGGTATTACAAGTACGTTTGATGTACATATGTGAAAATTAGATATTTAACAATTTTGTAAAGAATTAATGCAAAATAATAATGTGACATTTTTCAGATTATATCTGTACAACAGATACAAAAGAGCCATTTTTAAACAGCGGGAACTATTAAGCAGGATATGGAAAGAGTAGAGGAACAGCTGACTAAATCCTGATGTTGAAAGAAGTTTTAACAAGCTGCTATGAGTACAAAATTCCGGGAATAGTACTGTTTGTAGGTTTTAAGAATCTGTGATTCCGTTAAGAGAATCAGACTGACGAAAATAATGGAAGAAAACAAAATAGAGAAGGATATCATCGAAATTAACGAAGTTGATAGACATGACACTAAGAACAACTACAAACAAAGTATCTAATGGTTAATTGGAAAATCACAGAAGAGTTTGTGATTTTTGTAATTGTTCACTACTACTACTACTGACTGACTAAATGAAACACTAATTCGGTTACGTTTATTATAACCTACACAGTTTTTACAGTACCCGAGTTCTTTTTCCCCTCACCCGCCGGTAATAATGGTCGCTACATAATATATATTGGGATAACGCCCCTTCGGGTGGTAGAAAGAAAAAAAAACTTACAAATCTAACATATTTGGTTTCCTTATAACTCTACCCGATTTCCTTACAATGTTTGGACTTTCGGGTATTTGAGATGGTTCTGGGTGAGAGGTACTTGGTTCTTGCTGCGGTCGCGGCTCCAGTCTCGGCATTGGTTGCTGATTTGTTGTTTCTGTTTGTTTTGGGGGTTGTAATTCAGGATTACGATCTGTGGTGGTGATATTAATATAAATTCATCTTTTTCTACGTCTCCTTCAGTATTTTCCCCATTTCCCTTATCTGATCGATATGCCTCTTAACCGCGTTCCCATTATCTAACTTTACTAAATAAAGTAATTTCCCCAAAATGTTGAGTATTTTCTCAAAAACCCATTTTTTGCTTGAATAATTTCTGCACGCAACCCTCGTACTTATTTCTATGTTTTGAGTTCCCTGAATAATATGAGCCTTCGCTTTAATTAAGCTTGGCTTAATGCAATCTAGTCGCGATTTAATTTCCCTGTTCATTAAAACATGGATGGACTAGTTTCCATATGCGGCATTTTCCGATATTGCGTGAGTAAATTGCATTGTTTATGATTTAGAGATAGTTCTGTATGATCGTAAGCCACTATAGATTTTAATGAATTTTTCAAAATTTGGACAAACCTCTCTGCCTGACCGTTCGTCGCAGGGTGATAAGGCGCGGACAGCTTTTGCTTAATATTGTTTTCTTGCAAAAATGTTTTCAACTCTTTTGAAGTGAATTTTGTACCATTATCGCTTACAAAGTGTTGAGGTAAACCATCTGTTGCAAATATAGTACGACAAGGTTCAACTTTAGCTTTTGTGGTGATGCTATTCATTACATGTATTTTGGGCCATTTTGAGTACGCATCAACTAAAATAAAGAAATAGTGATTTTGGAATGGTCGCAAAGGTTAGCATGTACTCTTTGATATGGTGCTATGGGTCTATCCCACATGTGAATAATTTTTGATGGTTCATTCCTAACCTTATTACAACTATAACAATTTTTCACTAAAGATTCAATATCTGAGTCTATACCAGGCCACCAGCAATAACTGCGGGCTAATAGTTTCATTTTTGTTATTCCGAAATGATCTATGTGTAGTTCATCAAGTACATACCACCTTTCTAAGAGCTTGTGCAAGTACAACCCGTATTACTCTCACGATACAACCCTGTACAAGTCCAAATTCATTTTGGTCGATATTGAATCTACTAGGGGCAGGTACTACTTCCCCTGTTTTCAACCCTACTAATAATGAAACTAATTGTTTGTCAATTGCCGTAGATTTTGCTAATGAATTTACAGTAAGTGGTAAAGTTTCAATTTGTTGAATGTCGCAAAACATTGCATTCCTCTAATATTGACTGTGGCGCTTCCTTACTCTGAACTAATCTGGACATAGCATCTGCGTTTGCATGTTTTGTAGTATGTCTATATTTTATAGTATATTATTTGGCAGATGTGTTATTTCTTGTTTTTATTTTATTTTTGGGATAATTAATCTTTAGTATCAATACTAGTACAGTAACAATTATCTTTATTTGGAATCCAATAGCAAAAAAAAATTCAACCAGCACGCAACGTAACAATGCGCGGATAGACAGACATCAGAGGGGACTCAAAATCATGTGACCAATGCAAATTTGGTTGCATAAGTCAAAATAGGTTTGTTGAACATAATTACGGTAATTTCTGACGAAAAATGTCAACTTACAAAATACAAGTAACCTAATACTGATGTTGGCGGATTAGTTTTTGTTAAAAAATATTAAGCAATAGTATAAAGAACAATAATTTCTTTAAGAATAATGTCTTAAGTGCTCAGTTCCTTAAGGCATAATCTACGCGCTAGCGATAAAATAGTAATTTTGATGTTAGTACCAATTTCGAATGTTGGTTGCATTCTTCAAACAGATCACGTGGATTTGGGCTCTATTTAACTTCCTGTATGTTGGTACAAAGCATAATTAATTTGAACTTAAGTAGCCAATAATATCCAAAGAAAATTACATGAGAAAATGAAGTCAAATACAAAGGAAATTATCAGCACAATATATATTTTGATTTGTTTGCCGGTATACGAAATAAGGAAATTTGTCCATGGTTTTTAGATGAATACATTTGATGGTGCCGTATTTCAAATAAATTAATATGCATTGAGATGGGAGATTCATTAAAAAAAAATACATTTTACTAGATTATAGTATATATTTATATTTGTACATTCACTGTTTACAAAAAATGCAATTACAATTATCTTCACAGTATAATATATCTATAGTAACAACGACCAATCACAACGAAACAACCGTAATTTTATGTATTATGTATGTGTCTAAAATATACATAAATAAACAACGAGAACTACCTAATGCAATACAAGACACAGCATTTCATTATTGCGATACAATGATTGTTAATTATCACAGAAAGTTGGAAAGAAAGACTGCCAACCGTATAGCGAACGAAGTGTTTAATACTAAATTAAGGATTCAATTCAAAGTCTTTTAATTAATACACAGAGTATAGGCATCCGTATCTTTTTATGGTTAAAATCTCAAAGTTCGTTAGCGTAAGAATTTTACTTTGAGATCAGTGAAATAAACGTAAGTAAATGGAAATTCTTTGCATGTACAATATCAATCTAAAAATAAATTATAAATTGAAACGACTTTTTAAAAAGTATTAATTAGCATTGAAAATTTATTTCCGATCAATCTGATCTATATTTAGACATTTTTATGGGAATAATCTGGATATTTAGGCCACAACATTAAATATGAATTGACACTTTTGCAAGACGTATAAAATTAGCTAAGATATATGTATCACTATGTCTTTAAAACAAACAAAGTGAAGTAGTTAAATTTAGCTAATCCCTTAATTGATATACCTTTGTAGATTTACTTACTGGCTTTTATTATTAATTCTACATAGAAAGAAGAGGAAATATCGTACTAATACTTTTCCAATATTTTCGTTATCAAATAGACAAAAGGGTTAGTTAAATTTTTGGAAAAGAAAACTATTGTAAAGATTAAGGGACACTGTGAATACTGCACTCATGAATACAGTACTGATAATCTGTCAAAATCACGTGTCACAAATTCTCGTGGAAATTAGGCTGTGATCTGACAGATGATCAGGCTTGTCAGCGTATATTTCATAAGTAACTTGTGAATATCACACAAATAAGCTTGGAATGTATAAAATGTTTAGCATGATGCAATTAATAATTATATCTATGTATGTAAGTAATTATTATGTACAGGGTTAGTTATAAATAGTTTATGCCTTTTATGTAACAGTTAATTAAAAACGCACCTTCACTTATTTCATTATTTGACAGTAAGGTAATACCTATTCTAGCTAGTAATATTATTTAACGTGGCTTACTTTTCATTATTATCCTTTGGATTTTGAATTTTATTCATTTTTACCTATGTAGGTATTAAAATATCTAATTTCGAAGACAATATTCGTTTACAAATTTATTTTTGTTTTCTGAAAAGGTGCCTAACGTACCAAACATACTCATATCAGTAAATATATGTGAATGTAGTTCAAATACAATATTTAAAACTTTTAATATATTTACATATTTTGCAATATCTTATGTCTTCTGTACACATGCACCAGTTGTTCACATTCCTTTCTATTATTTATTATCTATAGAATTTATTTGAACCTAATTCCTATAATCTAATAATAATAAAAAGTTTTTATTTATTATAATCGTTATGAAATCGTTAAAACACAGGTGTGCACCCGAACGGTTTAGAAGATGTGTATGTTTTTTGTCGCTTGGTATCCCATTAAGTGGGAGAATGTCAACAAGCATTAAAACTGTCCCTTGACCATAAACTTGGATAAAGGACACTCGTAAAATTTTTAAAGTTAAGCCTAAAATACAGGAAAGCCATCATTCAATTCTGTGGGAGCGTTTCGGTTTAATTTGACTCGAATTTACGGTACGATTTCGAAAGAGTCCTTTATTTTTGTTTTGTTATCGTTAGCGATGAGTTACTCATTCAAGAAAAGATCAGATAATAAATGAAGCAATATGAGAAATAATTTATAGTAATCAGTGCTTGGACGAATTCCGCAAAAACAGATAAATTGATTTGGTTACATGTTGCTCATACAAAATAATAAGGAAAATAAAGCATGTGTAGACAGAAAGTGTTGATAAAAAGAAGAAAAACCTGGGACAAGGATTTTTACAAAAACGAGGTATTTAACCCCTAGGATGCATAGAGTCTCAGAGATTCACGTGCAAATTTAAATTCATGTGCGTTTTGATTTATTGCATTTACGAGATCTGTATCTGTAAATATTTTGAGAATTGTTTTATTATTTATTCAGGTATATATTTGTATATTTGAATTTTCATAGTGCAATTTTTGGGGTGATAATGTCAAACTGCATTATTACGTAAAGAATTCGTAAACAATCGCTCAATGCATACCAGGCGGCTTTGTTTTGTCCCGAAGTTGTTCCCTAAACATATTTGAACAATAAAGGGTCGTGGAAAAAATCAAAGTAGTGTTCTTTCTTCATTGTTGATAAAATCATTTATACAAGAAAAATAATTATTATAAGTGTTCTTTGATTATATGATCTCGGGAACTAAGAGGACTACTATTTTTTGGTTATTGAAACTATGACAAGCACGGGTACAAGTAGAAAGCAAACGGTACGATTCGGTGACACAGATTTTCAGACAACTTTAGCAATTTGGTATGAAGAAGACGATGATACTGTAGCTGTTAGTACAAGTGATATATCGGATGACGAAGAATATCAAGAAATATCTAGGGACACTTCGCGAGGCTCTTCAGGCAGCTAAACTGAAACTGTATCAGCAGGACTATTCGTTGTTCAGTGTCGAATAAAAATGGTACCAAAAAATATGTTGTTATAGTGGAGCAAATGCTTGGATTTAGAGGTGGTTGTAAATTTATCCAGCATATGCCCTCACAGCCAGTAAAATACAGAATCAAGTTTTTTTGGTTTTGTGAAAGCGAAGCTGGATATCCCATTGATGACCAAATATATCTAGGACGCAACCTGGGCAATTAGTGTAACAAACCCCCGTAGAAAATATTGTTAAAACTCTAACGGTTTCCATATGGAACTCATCAATTGGCAATTTATTTACCAGCATTTGCTACTTAATTGGAATAACCTGTGTAAGAAAAGCAATACACAACTAGAATTGGGAGAATAAGAACATTGATTTGCGGTAAGTGTAACAAACCAACATGTAAATAACACAGTGCTTTAGTATGCAAAAAATGCATCAATTGTTAATGTGTATTGCAAATTTTACTATATGTTCTTGATTGATTATTGGTATATATAAACTTATGACACCGTTATTTGAATTAGTATCTCTTTTAATATTAAAGTCTCGAACACTTATGTTATGCATTATAGTCGAGAATCTTACGAATGCATCGTAGGGTTAATTGAGAAGTTAGGAGAAGATGGTGCAAGATAGGAAAATTTGAGAGAACATGTATAGTAGAATCTCTACAATGTAAGGTAGAGGATCAGAAATTAAGCACGTAAGGATGAGTTTAACATCCGTTTCATATCATGAGACGTCGAAATGATACATCAAGACAATGATCGCCCACGTGATGCAACCAAATTTATAACTATTGGTATGCCTGTTTGATGAGCGTATAATGCCTATCATAATAGGCATTATACGCGAATTAAATACGAGGTTTTATCTACGACTATCATAAAAATATAAAAATAAAACGAAGTTACTATTCCGATTATTCTTATTTAGGCAACCAACATTTCACAACTCAGTAAAAATGACATGTCAAATGACAGGTCAGTGTTTAATAATTCATAAAACACCAGTGTTTTATAAGCAGGTTTATGTATCTATAGTTAGGTATTTAATGAACATATTATTTAATAGTCGTAGATAATAATAATATGAACTTTATTACCCAACAGTACATTTACTATTTACAGGATAACAAATTACACAAATTGGAACAAACTTAAACGTAGTGCTAGTGCAAATAATGCAATAGCAAGTTTATTATACGTGAATTTAAAAATAATTAAACATAAAAAGTAATGTAGAGGAAAGGATCGGGATACAAATTGTTAATATTCATGTAGTATGTACATTGGTTTTGAATCTAAGGGGACGGAAGGTTTCCACCGATCGAGTGTTATATTCTGGCACAACGAGTTGTAGCTGTGATCTGCACGGGCAGTCGATTTTATTATTTAAAACATTAAGTAGACAGCGACTACTATATCCGTCTCTACGGCTAACTAACGAAGTAATGTTATTCCTCCGTAGCATATGGCGAACCTCTAAGTTAAAAGTATTTAACAAATCTTTTTTGTACCTGTTCAAATGTTAAATTAAAATAAGTAAAAATAGGGTACTGTTTACTACTAGGGTACTACTGAGGCAAGAAACCCAATAGTTTATTAGCTTCACTATAAGTTGAAAGTATATGCTGCGAAAAATTGAGATGACTGTCAAACTTTATACTCAGGTTCATAATATATTTGTTTATGTGATAAGCCTACGTTGTTAATAATATAGTTGACGATTTCTCAGTATTAAGTTTTAAACCATTTCTCACACACCAATTGTGGACAAAAGTAAGGCTGTCTTGCAGATTGCGAGTGTCAAGATCGTTGCTAATGATTCTGTAGATTTTTAGGTCATCCCCATAGACTAGAACGTCACAGTTCACCTCTAATAACAAATCATTAATAAAGATGTTAAACTGCAGTGGTCCAAGGTTGGAGCTATGTGGTACACCCGTATCGACGTCTAGAGACGTTAAAATGAAATGACCCATTTAGCATTTTTAAAAGTACTGTTGACTTTTCTATTTTAAAGTTCATCGTCTTCCGAATCATCCAGTGCACACCATCCTACTAGAAAAAAGGTAGCATACAATAACAATATCATAAAATGTATTTTACCTCTAGTATTTATGTATATGTATGTTCATTATATCATATTCGTATAAGTACATATTAAAAAACAAATCATATTTTATGTCTAATCTTAATATTAAAATCTCTAAATATCACTCTCTAATAATCTTATAATTACCATAAGAAACTCATTTCTGCACCTACTGAATGCGTAATGTATTTGTTACGGGCAACTTGAGAAGTCCGGTCACTATGAATAATGACCGGTCTGTATACAGAACGCCCGTATCAAGTGGGCAATGTAAGTAAAACTGCATGACTAATCACTTTACCCGGTCAGTATGAATAATGACTACCCTATCTTGGGCAAAATAATATAACAGATGAACTGTAGTGTTTTTGTTTATTATATGAAATTGAACTTACATAATTCTTATTGAAAGGTACAAAAAACAATTCAGCATAGTATATTACTTATGAACAACAATTCAAAATGTCACAAAAGCTCGCCTTGCAAGAATAAATAATTCTAATCTTAATAAAATCCTTGCACAATTCTAAGATTTCAAATATTTCAGTTGATTTTTCCCAGATTACTAACTAATTTCTTAACTAGTTAATAATCTGGGAAAAATCAAATGTAATATTTGAAAGCTTAGAATTGTGCAAGGATTTTATTAAGATTAGAATTATTTATTCTTGTAAGGTGAGCTTTTGTGACATTTTGAATTGCAAAGAATGTTTGATTTCTTGCATTTGCAACGTTTTGAAGTGCAGTCACCAGTACAATTGCAATGTTGGAAGCCTTGTCACGGCCGAATCTATCATATTGTCCGCCTACTTCTAGGCGGAAGAAGTATTCATACTGCCCGGTCCAAGTGATAAATTCAAGCTATTTCAAACCTTGATTTTTTAAATGGACCACGAGCCGTCGGGCATTATTAATATGGGCCGGCCAAAGTAATAAATTTATCAATTTGTCCGAACCTCTTGGTCATTATCCATAATGATCGGTCCATATTAATGCTGCCCGGTTAATCAAGTTGCCCCTAACATATATATAGATATAAATATTGGTTATATAGAGTAAAAACCGTACATTCGTCCCGCCGGCAAGATTCATTCAAAACGTCTCGGATTCCAAGCCACATCGAATGGAAATGCGGCACGAAACATCGATCACAAGCAAGAATACTGAATCGCCCAAGCTAAAAGTTCATTTTCATCTCGCCGAATAACTCTCGATGTGCGGAACCCGAGCTTTTCTGACACACCCTAATCTTACCCTAAAGATTATCGAATAAGAAATGGGTATATGTAGTATAGAGATAAAGTTTGTTCTTAAGGTACTGATAGAAACTATACGTTATATTAAGTAATAGTTAAAAGTGCGTTATATAGGAGTAATAATAACAATAAGATTCCTTTTATCCTCTAAGAAATGTCTTACTTTCGTACTACTATAAACGTCTAATTTTGAACGACCGAGTGAGCGGTAATGGATTCAAATCAATCGTCAATCCGGATGAAAATTTTCGTTTTGCTTTCAGGATTTCTCCGATGGGATACTAACTGTTATGTGCGATGAAAGGTTTCAATTATCGAGTAGAATCGAAAGGAATTGCATTTTTATAAAAGTGTCGCCTTGCCTCTTACGGAGACCCGTAATGGGACTGGCTATTGTTGCTTTCACTTAGCACAATCGAGATGTTGAATACGAATAATTTGTTTTTGGAGAATCGGCGGGGAAGAATGTGAAATCTACTTTTAATCGAAATGAAATTAAAGAAATTTCTGTGCTTTCACGTGTTATGTTGCAAAGGGCTGCAGAGTATTAGTTTCCCCCAATTTGTGTGAGAAAAAATGATGTAGGGGTCGGTGATTGATTTCAGTTACATTATTTCGAAAATAATGTAAAACATATTATATTATTTAATGCCGACTCCTTTGCAAAATACCGGGTGTTAAAATAGGTATCGGAAATATTTTATGTCCGAATCTGAGATTGTATTTAGAGTCAAAAAGTAAATATATGTCTTAAACTTAGATGTAAAGCTAGAATTTACTCTTTTGTGATTTTTACACGATTTGTTTATTTTAATACCAAAACAAAATATATGAATACCCAGGAGGAATGCTCAAAATTGCCGTCATTGTGTAACTATGGATAAAACTGTCGTCTGCAGAAGTGAGCTCTGTGGTGCCATTAGAACTTCTGGCTTATTAGTCGGAATAAGTCTGGATGTGAAACGTTAGACATAAAATTAAAAATTATAAAGAAAAGAAACTAGCAATATAATGATTAATAGTACACGGCATAGTTACATATTTGAATGCGAATTCCTCCTGTGTATAATATGTTTCAAAAATGAAATATCTCCCAGGGTGTATTTTAAATATCTTAATCTCTAATTGAAATTATAATCAACCACAATGCCCAAAAATTTACTTGTTAAACTACTTGCAGTAACGCAATCATCAAAATTTGAATTGATCTATTTTATTGCTCTGTTTGTAATTGAAGAAGATACGGGTTTTCTTCCCAATGTTAACCACAACTCACATTCACTTAAAGGTTATTAAATATTGGACAGCAAAATGTCGATGACTCTACCAGAAACCGCAATAGAAGTGTCATTTGCATATAAAAACATTGATTCACAGCTTACGCTAGTAGAAAGATCATTAATAAAAAGTACAAATAGTAAAGGTCCCAACGCGCAACCCTGCGGTACAATCATGCTTTAACTAAAACCATTTGATCTCGTATTGTTAATCTTCACATAAATATTTCGATTTGATAAATATGATAACATCCACTTATTTATATTGCCCCGGATACACAAATTGTTTAATTAAGAGATTGACAACGAATGAACTGAATTAAAAGCTTTAGACTAAATAATAAAAAATCAGAATTTCTTATTCAATTGACTACTAATACATTCCACAAATAACCCAGCCAGTAGTGGTGGTGAATAAATTCAATTAAATTTGTTACAAACATTTATAATACGAGAAGCAACATTTTATTGTATGTACATCATTTGGATATATTATCTGCTTGAAGTAGCTCCAAGATAAAAATGCATTGAATTAAGATCTGGAGAACCTGGGAGATGGTATGTGATGTCTCAGGATTTTACTCGCGGACTTTGATGGGCCTACGTTCCGCTCGTATTGAAACCGGATAAATTGTCTTATGTTGATAATATAACTTTGCATTAAAATTTTCAATCTATTTTCGTAATGCAACACATTATTCAAAATATCTGCCTATTGATTCATAAAGTACTTCCGGTCCCTTTTCAAACAACTTGCATACGTTGCTTTTATAAACATACATTTAAACACTGTTGAGAATTTAAATTTTAGCGCTCCTAAAAGAATAATTTTTTGTGATTTCATATCTGTATCATTCAAAGGATATGTATGTACTGTAATAACCTCCCTACCCGGGAAAAATAACTCCCCTATTTATATAAACCTTCTTAAAAAAATAATATTTTATTTATAAGAAACGCCCCTCGTTGGGCGCCATGCATTTGACAATGTCTACTTAAATATTTAACGGGGAAATATCATTTTAGGTGGGGGGTTTGGACATTTATAACCTTTATTTAAAGGGTTTATTAATATTACTTAATTCTTTTTCGGGTTTTCACAAATTTCACTATTTCTAGTTATGTTCCATTATAAACTTCACCCAAATTATTATTGTTGTGTTATTCAATTGTAATAAAATAATTAATGTAAGGGGTGGTAGTTACAATTAACGTACAAGTAAAGGGGAGAAAATTTTAATTATTATAAAACAACTATATATTATAATAAAGTTATTCTTACCGGGTAGGGGCGTTATTACAATTGGCGCCCAACGTGGGGCGCCATTTGTAATAAACTCCCAATCATTAGTATTTATTACAATTGAACAACCCAACAATAATAATTTGGGTTCCGTTATAAACTTCACCGAAATTATTATTGTTGGGTTGTTCAATCAATACTAATGATTAGGAGTTTATTACAGTACATAAACAGAGAATTATCTGGTGAAGATAATCGTAAAATAATATTTATTGCATGTGATAAGGTTATAAAGATGTTCAATACTTGATGTTATATTAGTTTATGTAGTAAGAGGAAGTATCCAAAGTCCAGTAATTTGGGAAAGGATTTGAAGAACATCGTAAAACAAAAATTTTGTCTTAAATCCATCACTGCTGCATCTTATCTGCATATACATGTGCGTATTATGAATATACTTTGGACCTTTGAATGCATTGAAAAGAATCCACTATCGTTATTTTTTATAGTAGAATACATCAAACTTCATAATGCCGCCGCAAATACATGTAAAATTTTGTCTTTATTATTTTTTCCAACGGATATTCAATTGGATTTAAATAAATAAAAAAATATTTAGGGGCTGTACGTATTTTCGGATGCATATATGCAAATGTGTAAAATGAAATGAGATATAAAAGTATGGAATGCATCTCATGCTTCACGATATTATTTATCTGATTGCATCTACGTATAGATTAAAAAATATTGAAAAGGAATTTATAGATTTTGAATAATGTCAACACACATTAAGCGTAATTATTTCTCCTTAAAATAAAGTCTAGGCACACGAAACAAGAACATTTGAGAAACGAAAGTTATTGCAGCTAAAGCCAAATTCCTAAGTTATTGATGTAAGAATTGTTTATTAAAGTTTATATAGTAGAATATAGTAATTTAATATTTATTAATAAATATAGTACATAGCGTAATTATTATATAAATTCTATGTTTCTCTAATACAGTATCCTAATTTCAAGAAGAACAATGAAAGAAAGAAGTTGTCAAAATTCCATTATTTAAATATAAAAATATATGAAATATCCAAAGTACAAAAACAGTAAACTGATAGAATGCCATCATAGACCCATGATCTCTTGTAGTAGGAATCACCATACTAAGCAAAGGCGATGAGAGGGGCCAAGCATTAAAGACGGACTTCTACGAAGCGTCGTCAATGTTCTACCAAATGCTAAAACCAACTTCACTCGCTGATGCGTTGCAGACCTTATTGCAAACCCCCCGAATAGTAGCTATTAGAAACGATATACGCCATCTAGGGGACACAGATCAAGACTCCAACCAACCTGACGGCAGGAATAGGGGTTGGTAATACAGTCATCTGGCTCGGACAGCTCATGAACTGTTACTTCCTCTAGATGTTCGGACTGCGTATGTAGTGATTCCCAGAGCGGCTTAACTAATGGCTGCGTGGGGCTTCAATTTACATGCTTATGTAACATGCCACAAGATCTTATAGACTTTACTAAGTCGTATCTATCGCTCATGTAATAATGAAATTTCCCACTACATTTTCAACAAACCAACCAAATTGACAGGATTTTTAATATTTATATCTTTTTCTATTATGTAATAAACATAGTTATGATTCTGTCATTACAACTGCTCTTGTTGCATAATTATTTTCTGAGAAGTATGCACTTCGTTGAATTGAAATTAAATGGATCCATTGGATGGTATATTGATGGTATTCAAAACTATAAAAACCAATGCAAAAGAAAAAGGATTGGAAATTAATGGACACAAAAACATATACACCGCAGGAAAAGGAAGGAAAGCGCTCACGAATAGAATAGTATAAGTTTGAAGAGGTGGACACTTTCAAATATCTTTGGCGCGGTGATAGAAAGAACAAACGAATGAGGTGACATCGAAAGTTAAAGCCAGCAGAGATACAAAGCATATTATGACCACAAGAATCTACCAAAGAATAAAAGTTTGAGTAAAAATGTTAAAATGGGAATTTATAAAGCGATAAATATATCCATCGTAACATAGGAAACTAAAACCCAATTACCGCAAAACCGCTAATCTTGCCTCAAAGGAAGAAGAGCAATTCAAAGGGGCAATCGAAAGAAGAATTTTCAGGTTCATAATGGAACCAGTGATAATAAACAATGAAGAAAACCCACTAATAAATGCAGATATGGAAGCCATACGTTGAAGCATGAGAATCAGAGTGATCAGAGTAATAATGTCACACAGCATAAGCTCGTATATGTTTAGGCGATTAGAAAACCGACTGAATAGAAACCTATAGACACAAGACCGAGAGGAAGCCCCAAAAGCAAATGGATAGACCAAGTGCAAAGTGACGATCAATAGACAAGAGGAAGGCGTGGGGAAAATTAGTGATGAGAGAAAAGGCGCACCCAGAACTTTAGGACAAAGCAAGAAGAGAAAGATGTGGTCTGATCCATCCACTAATAAATGCAGAAATATAAGCCATACATTGAAACATGAGAATATTGTGAGAGTAATAAAGTCACAAAGTATAAGCTCGCATATGCATATACTCAGAAGAGGTAAAAAAACAGCGATTAGAAAACTGACTGAATAGAAACCTATAGACACGAGACCGACAGGAAGATCCAAAGTCAAATGGATACATCAACTGGAAAGTGACATAGTTTCACTAAGAATAGGTAATAGTAAAAGATCAATAGGCAACAGGAAAGGCAAAGGAGAAAATTGGTGGCGAGAGAAAAACGCATCCAGAACCTTAGCACTAAGCAAGAAGAGAAGGATGTGGAAGTGTATTCTAAGTGGTCAAAATCATCGATAATTTTCACGAAATATACAGCTATATAAAGATTTCGCTGAATTAAAATTTGCATATATCCGTTTTTATTTCCATTTATCGTTTCATTTTCAAAATGGTTGTGCTATGTGTAATGATACTTCCCGCTTCGTAAACGCGGATGTTCTGCACAAAGAAGTGCTAATTGCTAAACTTCTTGAACTCTTTTGAGTTTCCAAACTTTTTAGTACTTTTGTACCTCGGATATTTTTAACTTTAGAGGTTGTGAAAAGTTAAGAGAAACAATTATAAGTAATGGTATCGAATCTCGTAATTACATTAAGTTAAAAGTTAAATCATTTTTAAATTCTCTTTTGGTATCTTCAAGTCTCATTTTACTGAACAATTGCATGAAGACAATTATAATCGACCGCATTTATCTTCGACTACACTAATCATGATTCTATTGTAGTATTGTGCATTAGAGATTAATTTTATTTGGGTAGCTGGAGGGTTTCCGTTATCGTAGCTATAAAACCCCGCAGATCACCCTGGATTTTCATTTAGTTGCGTCGCATTTGATCCGGAAAATTACCACGGGTGCTGATACCATCGTGCGCCTGAGTTTTTCCAGGAGCTATTTAAATTAGGTTCGCCGGAAACCCTAGAACTATGTACCGTTGTTAATGGGGAAATAGTGAGGAAGTCGATACGGTTGACTACTGCGATGCGGGTATCGGATTGACAGGGTTAATTGAACAAAAGGGGTAAATTATTTCGGTAAATACGGGCATAAAACACATACAAACGCATCTATAAATGTTTTTGTGTATGTGAAGTATTTCTGGACATATGTTTTTAGTTTGGAATGTAACACGGATTTGTTGTTTATTTTCGTCAAACGAATATAGTTATAAGTGTATGAATATGAAACCATGAAGGCCACTAACGAAGGGCAAAGGAAGTTTTTGGGTAAAAAAATTTGTTGCTGCAACGTGACACATTACCTTATATGATGTTGATGCGAAAGTTGGTAACTAGTGCCAACGATGGCCTTAAGAACTACCTCAGAATGGATGACACTTGTTTTGACACATTTCTAGCGATGGTAAAGTCATTATCAAAGAAAAATACAAAAATGAGAAAAGCAATTACAATAGAAGAACTATTGATAGTTATTTGGCCACATGACGAAATTTGTAAGATTGTCCCAAATTAATAATTTTCCTTTTAACAGTATCAATTGTTGCATTTCTATCCACACTTTTATAAAATTCCAGGAATTTTTCGAAGGTTTCATTTTTTTCGTGTCCATTTGAATAAGTTTTGTTTTTTCACAAACAAAACAGGTGTTTATAGCTTTGTTCCAACTGGACTCGCTGACTGTCAAATGGACGTCAGAGGCATGCGCATTGTGTAAATGTATTGTAATAGACACCTTTGTCGTACAAATTGTGCATTGCGCATGCGTCTGGCAGTCAGGGAGTCTAGAAGGAACAAAACCTATGTAAATCGATAAATTCGCTTAAAACACAGTACTATTGTTGGAGTCTTGTTACTCTCATTGCTTGTAAATTGTTTAGTAGATGTTAGTAGAACATTTTTAAAATTGAAATGAATTATTAATTAATTATTAATTCGGAAACTTTATTTATTTCGTTTAATATATATTTGTTGTTGGAAATTGGATCTGATATAACAATTTAGAGGAATATCGTAACCGTTTTGCTAGTAGTAGTAAATATCTTTTTTACAATTAATACAAACATCTTACAATTATTTCACACGCAACATCCCCGTATAATTTCAAATTAAATCCTTTAACACATCTTTCAACATCTATCCACCCTCAAATAGTTCCCCAAAACAAAATTTTTTTTTATTAATTATTTTTTGGGATTTCTAATTTTCGGTTTTCCCTCTTTCTTCGAATACTTTGATTATTTTTAAACTATCGGGTGTTGGGTAAAATTCGGGATCAAGTAGACGTTGGACAAAAAATCGTATGTCCCAACTCCAGTCTATGATTTGTATTAAATTTTAAATGCCAAATGTTGCCGGTCAGTAATTGTCAGAGTCTAATATCAAATCTAATATCATGTGTATTTTTGAAATTTAAAATGATATTTAATAAAATACAGAAAAAAATATACAATTGGTAATATTATCAAGAGGTGTGTAGAATGGTTGGAGAAACATCCTTTATAATTTATTATGGTTATTATAATAAAAGGTTTGCTCGTAAAGCTATTTCAATGAATTCTACATTTTCTTCAGCAGTAAGGTATTTGGTGAAGAGGTGTTATTATTTAGCAAGAATTCTCTAAAATATAAAACGATTAATTAAATAAGGTCTTTACTAGACTATAATTTTTGTTAAATAATATGGTATTTTAATGAAATTTCTAGTGATGTTACAGTTACTTGTAAACGGAAATATCTTTTGACATAAATTGACATTTGCGCCTACTAGAACCTATAAAATTGTATTACGTGGATGTATCACTCTATCGAACTCTATATCAAACCTGACTTCAAAATTGTAATGATTCCGGATTTTTCTGAACACCCGTTATATTAATTTTTGACATATCTTTACTGTACCACACTTCACTCATTGTAGTGTGGCATAAAATTGACAACCTTGACAAATACTCCAATGATGACATATCCAATCAATAGAAAAGCTCCGCCAACCACATTAAATCTATCTTTAATTGAAAAAAAAAACCATTACAATATACATATATAGATAGGGCGAACAAAGACTACATTTCCAATTTATGCTTCATAATTTACCAATTCCGTATGCTTCCGAATGCTCTTGCATTTATGCAGAATACAGAATAAAGCATGAAAACGTTTTTTATACATATTTCGCATTCATCAATCATGTTTGATTATCAAATAAAGCCTACTTTTGAATTTGAAATTTTTACGATACCTATTTCAGATTTGGTTAAGCGTTGATTTTTAGAAAGGACAATTTTCTTTATGGAAATGATATTTTATATTCATTATCAATATTATATGACAATAATGGTAAGTATATATTTTTCGACAATATGGGAAGATACTCCTTTTAAGTGATTCAAACTGCTTATTACTATTGTTGGGCGGTCTTAGGTTTTCGATTCTCCCAAATATTCTTCAAACTATTCGTGATACTGGGAGAGTAAACGATGGACTATTATTTGTGCTATCAGCTCCAATCATAATGTCGTATGTCTGACAGGAGTGTAAGCGACCGCTTCACGTTCAACTGTGACATTCCTATGACATTAAGAGGTCGGTTACAGTCTTGCCAGATGCACGACATTATGTTTGGAGCTGACAGTACCTGCGCCACTAGGGGTGCGTTCCATTTGCAGCCATTATTGCTTATATACGTTCTCATCAGTTGTTCTACTTGATCATTAGTAATGTGGCGTAATTTGCTAGTAATGACATTTGGACGTTATAAACACAGAAAAATGTAGATTATGTTGTCAAACATGCGGTTTGTTGTGTAGTGTGTATTTGTAGTCCACTTTTAAACAAAATTATGAAAAAAATCATATTGTCTACTTATTAACAGCTCTATTTATGTTTGTCTCTGTTATAAACGTTAAAGTCCGATTATAAACTCCGTGTCAACCACCTGTCAACTAGTCAGCTGTCTGTAAACATCAAATCTGGCAAGTAACGTACACTCTCAAATACAAAACTCATGCCTCTCCAAAAGTTCGAAGTGACCAAATGGTATATCTTCTTTAAAACACCAAAAGCAACTTGTGCGTTCTTATCGCATACGGTGGGTAAAAATATGTAACAAGAATCTTTAACTATAGTTCTGAACTGCCTCTACTTATAGAAGATGTCGAACGCATACATACACAAGTGTTGAAATATGAATTAGTTCCACATATAGTTTACCTCTATTCATGAAGATAAGAGAGTGGCTCCCGTATTTGTAAATTTCTGATGTGCCTAACGGCAAATTCCAGGAAATATTTAGGGGTAGAAGAGGATAACTTTACAAATTGGTTTGGCCTATTCTTTTAGCGCATTTTCTATCATGCTTCTAATAAGAGTAACATATGGATGATGTCATGCATTTTTTTTTCAAATTCTAGTATGTTATAAACGAATGTAACAAATATCTGTCCTGATTTTTTTGTTTTCAATGTCTTAATAGAAAAAAAAGAAGCACTATCTCAGAACTCAAAACAGTTTACAGTTTCTGTGACATGTTCTTTTTTTTGGATACCCTCTTAGATTTCGTCAAGTGGTAGTGAACGATTATTTAGTTTGACTTGTTTGTACTTTAGAGGAGATATGCTATTGGGCAGACACGATATAAGTATTTGACTGTTGTACATATGCAATGGGTTGTGGGTCAAACGCTCACCTCCTCAACGCCATCGTTGCAAGTATTGCGAACAAAATGTGAAGTTTGCAATGAGTAACGTTTTGCGATCATGTTATGACCGTTGCGATCATCAAATGGAACGGTATGACGATTAATTTGATCGTTGGGTGATGCAAGTGGAACGCACTCGAGATGTGCTGTAACTGAACACATTATTGGTGGGGTATACTTTTATGTTATATACTCTAAAACGCATACATTGGGCGTACGCAAAATATGCGGTTTAATCGGGTTGGTGGTAATTCCGTTTGTTGGTTTTGTTTGTTTCTGTTTGTTGGGTTGTTTGGTATTTTATTTGGGGTCGGGAATTTTGCCGTCTTCCAAATTAGAAGTAGCGAACGTCGTCTGTGTGCCCCCCGCGGCCGTCCAATCTCCCTTCGCTGACACGAGGCGCCACTGCGAATCTTAGAATTTAGTTCCGCGAATCAAAAACCTAATAGCCGAAGAACATCTATTACGAATGATAAAATAGGAAAGAGAAATAATCAGAGCATCATGAAGTTTTTTTTTGTATTAAGCTTACGTCCAATTTATTTCTGAGAAAACAACTACCTATGTTCACACTTGCACGCCGACGAACCATAATATTTTGGCTCCTTCTCGGTGTAATAAAAATATTTATCGGTGGCGATCACCTATTTAATATACAAAGTTTTATAACTGAAATATTCATGTAATTATATAATGTTATAGTATTATACAATAATCTATTATTTTATATTTTTAAATTGACAGATGCTACCCAACCTGACTCGCTCTATCGTATTAATTGTAACAACATACACGTATCATATCGAACAGTGATTAATGAAATAATTAATAATGACACGACAGGATTAGTCCATTATCGTTATTATTGTGGTGGTAATAACTAATTTGAGCTTCATATTTTCGTGTAGCATGCGGCGCGGTAGACAAGGGTGGTTGGTAGGTGGATAGTTTGACTATTCTGAAATACAACGTACGCTATCTGTGTCGGTTTAGGCGATTACACGCATAGATTAAGGGGTAACGAAACACTGCCGAGTACAAACTAACAACCGAAGCGATTAATTAGGCTAGATAATGTAAATTAGTGAGGGACACGGTTAAGGGGTTCCCGGCGCGAAGATATTCGTGCATCGTCAACCGGGAAATGCGGAAATAAAGTTCAACACAGAATTTACAGTTAGCTAATGTACCAAAGTAAGAAGGCAGAAAGATCAAGTTCAAGTAAGGTACCTGATCACTTGCCTTGAATTTAATGTCAATTAAAAATGTATGTGTTTGGACGTTTGTGTCATTAGCAATGTAAAGATAATTTTGTCTACCAAAATTTGTTAACCTATTTATTTCTTGTCTATTAATAGTATATTATTTGATGAGCTTTTAATGACTATGATAATACACGAGGATGAAAAGTTATAAACACGAGTGAAACGACTGTTTATAATCATCCGAGTGTATTAGTGGCATTAAACGCGAATTAAATACGACGTTTTATCTACGACTATCATAAAAATATAAAAAATAAAAAGTGAAATATCATAAGTTACTATTCCGATTATTCTTATTTAGGCAACCAACATTTCACAACTCAGTAAAAATGACAGGTCAGTGTTTTATAATTCATAAAACACTAGTGTTTTGTAAGCAGGTTTATGTATCTATAGTATTTAATGAACATATTATTTAATAGTCGTAGATAAATGTAATTATTTCTATTATATACAAATAACGAATTAATATTTTGGATTTAGAAGACGAGAACTAGAAAAAGAAAATTACACACGAGAAGTGTCTAGTGTAAGTAATATAATATAGTTATAATAGACAGAGAGTTCTCAACTTTGGGTATGTGATGCCACTGATCGAATTTTTTAGTGAAGTACCTTTTGAGAACCGCTGGAATATTTGATTACGCAGATTTAATAAAATAAAATAAATAGCAAGTTGTAATTTATAACACGTGATGAAACACTTACCGTTTTACATGGTTGCGCTGATGTCACACACTGGATAAGATCAGTCATATTTTGTAATAAAAAAATTGTGCTGTAGCTCATTAGATATATATAGCAAACTAAACATTTAATTTTTGCGCCATCGTAATTGTATATTCACTTATTAACTAATTTTCTTCGCTCAACAATTGCCGTTTTCTTGAATTACCTAACCCTCCTACCTATATACAATAGTCCGTAACAAAAGTCTACACATCAGAAGAAATACGTACCGCGCCGGACATACGTTCAACTCTGTACAACCGAGTACATTTGCGCACTGTGCCATAACTACGCTCCTGAGGTACAGCCCAAAATTTGCTTCCTTAGTTATTACTGACAAGTATACTACATATATACAGCGAGAGGCATTAGTCTTGACCCACTGAGAGAGAGGGAATTCGTAAATTCTGGAAATGTTCTTACACGTCATCTTTCAATGGCATACACCTACATGCTTCGATTTTTTCTCCTCTGTTCCCATCGATTTTTAAATAAATAATCCCTTATCTACGCTCCTCACGGCTGAGATGGGGTGATGTGTAGTAAAAGAAACATATAAATTGTTTGTGTTTGGTTTTTGCGTATATTTAAATCGCGCGCCACTTCTACCCGCTGCTTGTTTGAATAATTCGATTGTGCGCCTTCCAGAAGGCATTGCATTTTTTAGATACCATCTCAGGTTTCTTCAGTTCCCTTTTTGTAACACACAGGTTAAGAGTCGATCGTCAAAACAACATATTTTTTTAAAATATCTCATTGCATCTGAATCATCGTAAACAGTTTTGTAAATTATGATTGTTTAAACAATAAATCAAAATACAAATAATAGGATACGGTGGCTTAAAATAGTAAAAATAAAAAATAAAAAATACCCTTACCACCTCGATGAG